>CM060318.1:84025621-84030621 GCA_030674155.1 Stramonita haemastoma | reverse complement strand
CAAACTGAAAGTACACACACACCACACACACACACACACACACACACACACACACACAGAGAGAGAGAGAGAGAGAGAGAGAGAGAGAGAGAGAGAGCTTTCATGATTATAGGAACAGCGGCTGTTATCACAACGTTAAACACACAGAATCATAGCCGGTTGGCAGCTTGTATCAAAGTTGTAGCCAAGATAGGCCAGCCTTTGGTGTGTACTTATAGCAAGCAGCCATCATATCTATTTGTACTGCAACTGGACAAGAGAGAGAGAGAGAGAGAGAGAGAGAGAGAGAGAGAGAGGAGAGAGAGAGGGGGGGGGGGGGGGGGTTGTAAAGCAGGGGAGGGAAGGAAAAACTTCATACAGAAACAGCAGCTGCTTCTCAAGTCACAGGGAATCATAGCTGGCAGCTGGTGTAGTTGTAGCAGAGAATAACTAACACCCTTGGCTTGTAGGTTAGGCCTGTGATTATGTTAGTATAGGCTTACTACAAGGGAGTAGAGAGGAGGAGAAGAAAGAGAAGAGAGAGAGAGAGAGAGAGAGAGAGAGAGAGAGAGAGAGAGAGAGAGAGAGAGAGAGAGAGAGAGAGAGAATTAAATCAAATCAATTAATCAAATTCTTATATTTCGAGGATAATGAATAAGCACTCGTGTACTAAATTTTTTTTATTTTTTACATCCAGTCCCTTGTCCTTATCAGGGTTGAAAAAATTAAAAAAAACTTAAAAACAAAAAACGAGGAGAGAGAGAGAGAGAGAGAGAGAGAGAGAGAGAGAGAGAGAGAGAGAGAGGAGAGAGAGAGAGAGAGAGAGAGAGAGAGAGAGAGAGAAGGAAGGCAAGGCAAGAGGCAAGGCAAGGCAAGGCAAAATTCTTTTATTCAGAGAGAGAGAGAGAGAGAGAGAGAGAGAGAATGTGTGGATTGAGGGAGTGGAGAAGAGAAGAGAAGGGAAGGGTAGGGAAGAGAAGGGTGTTCAACCCCCCCCCCCCCAAAAAAAAAAAGTCTGAAGTGAGGTCAGAGAGCGTGCTAAAGGTGGGTCACGATGACCTTTCAGCTTGGCCAAAGGCCAGTGGAGAGAGCTCTCTTCTAGGCTACATACTTACTTTATCGGTGGGTGTTGGTCTTCCCGGTAGCTCAGTGGGCGCCATCCAAGCTCGTGTACTACACACATGTGTACGCCTACATGTATATTACAGCTCCGTTCCACGCCAGTGAGCGTGAAGATTTGAAGGTTTCATAAGCAAGGAAGTTTGCTCGGAGCGTTAGAGAGGTGGGAAAGAACAAGTAGAAAATAATAAGAGGAGAAGAAGTTGTTGAAAGTAAGTAAGTAACCTCTGTGTCACCCCCGGCGTGTGGAGTAATGTGCTTACTTACTTAGTTCTCCGGTAAATCAGTCACTCTGCCTACACTGTATGTCAGCACTTTGTGATACAGCATGGACCTAGCTACCTACTGCTGGACCTTTCTCATGTGTAGGCTACACGGTGGCGCGTGTGCGAGCACTGATGGGGCATTATTTTGTTGTAGGCCCTATCTACTATACCTTTGCTGTTGCATGCGTGTAGAGAAGTTAGAGCACACCTTTTAATTCATTCACTGGCATACACTTAGTCTGTTTGCATGCATGCTTGAATGCTCGTTTTCACACACACACACACACGCGCGCGCGCGCGCCACACGCGCACACACACACACACTGGGGGTCCACACACACACACACACACACACACACACACACACACAACACACACACTGGGGGTCACACACGCACACACACAGACACACAAACACACATACTGGAGCTCACACACACACATACACACACTGGAGGTCTCTCTCACACATACATACACACACAAGCGCGTGCGCGGGCGCGCGACGCGCACACACACACACACACACACCACACACACAACACACACACACACACACTGTGGGGGTCACCCAGAATATGTGCACTCTAAGTTACTCATTCCACATGGGAATGACTACAAGATTTAAAATACGCTCTGGATGAGAAGTTTGCGTGTATGACTATTTTTTTTTTAATACCTTGCCACATCGACAACCCTGTATGGTTGGCGGTGGAGTGAGACAAAACGTTGCCCTGTGTTTGAGTTATAGTACCCCCTCCCCTCCCCCCCCCCCCGCATCCCACACTCGAATCTCCATAGGGACTTTGAATAACTTCAGCAACAACAACTTGAGAAGGTTGTTTTCTCTCCTTTGTAAGAGAGTTGAGGTTGTTAGGCAGGGAGTTTGTCATGGATGGTGGTGACAGTCTCAACACAACATTTTGCAGCACAATGTACATTTAGTCATGTTTGCATGCATGCTTGAACACTCATTCAAAACACAACACACACACACACACACACACACACACACACACACACACACACACACCCCAACCTCTCACACAGGGGGGGGGGGGGGCGGATAGCCTAGTGGTTAGAACATTGCGCTGGCAATTTGAAGACCCGGGTTCGAGTCCGGTCGAGGAAATTTTCTTCCTGGAGTTAACATCAGTGCTGACTCCACTCTCCCCAAAAGTCCTTCGGATGAGACTTTAAACCGAGGCCCGTGTGCGAACGCACGCAGAATATCTTGCGCACACGTTAAATCCTGTTCCGCTTTTCATAAGAGTAGGCCATCGTGTGCCGGTGGGAACAGATGACAACATTTACAAAACTGCATACACACGGGGACCGGATGAAAAAAAGCACATGATTGCTTATTCTGTTATCCTCGATATAAAAGAATGAATAAATAAATAAATAAACACATACACACACACAACACACACAACACACACACACACACACACACACTATTTAGGGGTCACCCAGGGTGTTTTAAATCTTGTAGTGATTCCCATGAAAGATGCAGGCTTCAGCACTTAACTGACAACACTCTTGCTGGCCAATAGCTGACAACACTTTTGGCTGGGCATAACGACAAACTAGGGCTGACCATGCTGACAACACTTTTGGCTGGGCCAATAGCTGACAACACTTTTTGGCTGGGCCAATAACTGACAACACTTTGGGCTGACCCAATAGCGACAACACTTTTGGCTGGCCAATACTGACAACACTTTTTGGCTGGGCCAATAACTGACAACACTTTGGGCTGACCCAATAACTGACAACACTTAGGGCTGACCCAATAACTGACAACACTTTGGGCTGACCCAATAATCACAAACTTAGGCTGACCCAATAACTGACAACACTTTTGGCTGGGCCAATAACTGACAACGCTTTTGGCTTGGCTCAAGCCTAAACTTTAAGACTGCAAGTGTTACAGATGCTCAAAACCCAGAATACTGGTGCAACTGAAGATTCATATTAATTGTACAACTCAAGAAACGAACGTCATGGAATGAACAACCCACCTGTCATCTTGAAATTGACTCTAAGGGAAATCCCGGTGACACAAAAGCACGAGCTGCGAAAGGCTGATCTGACCTTTGCTATCTCATTTGCATACCCCTGGAGACTCCCCCCCCCTCTGTATACCCCCCAAAATGGCAGTGCCGAAGAAATCAGTATGCGCATGTTATGCAAATCAAGGAAGCTTACACGCGGGGGAAATATTAATGTGAATGTGGGGACACTTTTGATGTTTTGAGGCGTTCCTTTGCTTTGTTACAGCACACTTGTACCGTTGGTGGCGGAGTGAGACAAAATGTTTCCCTGTGTTTGAGTTATGGCACACCCCCACAACCTCAGCAACAACAGCTCTATGCTCGTTTCATTGCCTATCAGATTTAGTGTTTATTGGTATAAACATTTTTATTTCGAAGAGAACATTACAGTTGCACAACACATGATTAGAGCAACAACAAGCTTGGAGCTTAGATAGATTGGTGTTTAATGTGTGATGTGATTTGTTACAAATAGGACTTGCATATACAAGCAAATGTGAGAGATACATTTACTCTCATTGAAGTCACATGTCGTCGTTTAGCTTCCCCGTCCCGCCAATCTTTTTCAGGTTTTTTTTCTCTCTCGTCTTTTCTTATTCACACCTGCAGAATAAGGCAGATGTGTGTATACCTTTTATAGCACACCCCTACCATGAATGATTATGTTTCAGATTATGTCTTTACAAAGATTATTGTTGGTAATTGTATTTATTGCAAGTCACTCCTGAAAATGAAGATTAAAACCATCGCCATGGTCAGCATTCTTCCATCAGATTGATGTCATCTTCATGGCATTCATTGTCATCATCGTCCGCCATCATCATTTCTTTTTTTTCCCCTGGCTCTGTCTGTTTCTTTACGCGCCCGCGCGCGTGTGTGAGGGTATCAGTAAGTGAGTGAGTGAGTGAGTGAGTGTGTGTGTGTGTGTGTGTGTGTGTGTGTGTGTGTGTGTGTGGTGTGTGTGTTGTTGTGTGTGTGAGAGAGGAGGAGGAGTAGAGGTGATGGTTGATGTGATGTGTGATGTAGTAGTAGATGATTGAGAGACGATGAGAGAGAGGAGAGAGAGAGAGAGAGAGAGAGAAAAGGAGAGAGAGAGAGAGAGAGAGAGAGAGAGAGAGAGAAGATGAGAGATACGAGAGAGAGGAGAGCGAGAGAGGACAGAGAGAGAGAGAGACAGAGAAGAACAAGAACAGAAGACAGAGCGACAGAGAAACAGAGCGGAAAAACAAAACAAAACAACAATATACCAAACAAAAACCAAACAAAAACCAACAAAACTTGAAAACACCCCCACCACCCACAAACTCAAGCCCCTCCCCCTCCCCAGCCACCCCCTCCCTTAAAAATAAGTAAACTCGAGACAGAAAAAGCAAGTATCTCCCTCAGTAGACCTAAAGGGAAAATCAATCCGTTACAGTTATGCTAAGCTGGGTATGGTCAGGCAGACATAAAGACGATAATGACGATAATAATCATTGTCCAGCTGTCACCTTCACCCATCCACGCTCCTGTTAACAACTGCTGACCCCGACCACAGGAAGGTTAGGACATGGTGGTGGACTCTTCTTTCTTTCTCTCT
>CM060318.1:83975621-84020621 GCA_030674155.1 Stramonita haemastoma | reverse complement strand
AGCAAGGCAAGGCAAGAGAAGGCAAGGCATCCCAACCCAACCCAACCCACTATAGTTACCATCTTACAAATCAGCAGAGCTCTTTGTAGATCAGACTAGTGATGGGGAATGTTTATGATGATGGCACCAGTACAACTAGCCCTTCAATCAGATCCATCGGTCACTTAGCATCAGGACCAAGAACAGCCGGAGGATAGACCATAGACCACCCCCTTCCTTTCTACACATATCGACGCGCAGCGCGCACGCGCCCTCCACACCACACCACACCACACACACACACACACACACACACACACGCATGCACACATACACACAACACACACACACACTCCAATCTCCTGTAATGTTATGCCCATGTAAATGTGAAGACGCATAACTATTATAGTGATACAGATCCTGTGACTGAAGTGTTCAAAGGGAGGGAAAATCGAGGATGAAGGGGGATGGGATAGAAGGGATAACATGTCTCGTAAGGTACTGCAACTGCCATTGAAAACTGCTGAAGGATGACAACATTTCACGTTAGTCAGGTATAGGAATTTCACCCCACCAAAAAAAAAACCCCAACAAAAAAAAACAACCACCGAAAAGAAAACAAACAACAAAAACCAACAACAACAAAAAGAGAATGAGAAATAACATGTTTTATAATTATGGTACACAAATTGGCAACAGAAACAGATCAACGGTTTCAGATGAGGTTCAAGAACTTTGAAATCTCCCCCCCCCCCCACATCCCCTAAAAATAGCTAGAAATAACATTTCAGATAAAGTACAAGAAATTCCAATCTAAAGTTAAATACAAGGGATAGAATTTCATAATTTCTAATGAAATTTGAGACGAGGTAAAGAATTTTTAATCTGAAAAATGCAGGGGCGGAATTTCATAATTTGTACAGAAAAAAATGTTTTACTTAAATTATTTAAAAAAAAAAATCTGACAGTACAAAAAACCCGCTACTAATCCTTCAAAAGTGCCGGGGATGAAATTTCATGTGGGGGCACAAAGAACTGATCAGGACAATGGACAGCTGTTTTGTTTGCGACAACATCGGTACAGGGAAGATAGAGACAGGAAGCAATGGTAGTCTGGTCAGTTGCTGACAGACAGGCAGGCAGGGTTTAATCAGTGAGGGGTGTGTATATGGTCATGCGGAGCTTCGGGGCGATCCGACTGATCTGGTCATTGTTGCAGTTTATAGCTGATCAGGGTTGACAGGTCAAGGCCGGCTGTCCGCGAATCGGGTTAGTTAGAGTGATAGATAACTAGGGGAGGATAGTTTGGGTTTGTGTAGAGGGTGGGGGTGAGGGGGTGGGTGGGAATACCAAACATTAAAGTGGAGTTTTTGGAGGACTTTGCTAGCTCGATTTGGTTGTGTGTGTATGTGTGTGTGCGTGCGTGGCGCGCGCGCCGTGTGTGTGTGTGTGAGATATTTATGTATGTGTGCGTATTTGTCTGCCTGCTTGTGTGTGTATGCGTGTGGGCTTGCACGCATACGCGTGCTAATATAACGTGCAATACTCTTGGCTGAGTTAGGCTGGCTTTTGCCATCAGCTGGGCTTCAAGCCTGGTGTAGAAATGAATTCACGACTGGGTAACAGCGCATCACAGCGTTACAAAACTGAAGGACATAGTATAATCCATTACAGTACAAGGACTCTGCCCACCACTCCCCAACTTGGCGGCGACACATAGCCTGACATTCCACTTCCACAGCAGAACTGGACACTGTCCAGGCTACTGTACTGCAGGAGAAAGCTTGTTCATCATGGTGTCCGTCCTTCATGCTTCAACCTGTGGGAGGGAGGGCTAGGGTGGTAGATAGGACGAGATAGAAGAGGTGTGTGTGTGTGTGTGTGTGTGTGTGTGTGTGTGTGTGTGTGGTGTGTGTGTGTGTGTGTGTGTGTGTGTGGTGTGTGTGTGAGATGAGAGTGAGTGAGTGTGTGTGTGTGTGTGTGTGTGTGTGTGTGGTGTGTGTGTGTGTGTGTGTGTGTGTGTGGTAATGGGGGTAAGGGAGGGAGGCCGTGGATGACAGACCAACACGGAAAAGTGGAGGAATATGTTTGCAGAACGTGGCGAGAATTCAGAGACCCTGTAGCGTGACATCATGTACACATCACGGTGACATCACCGGCGAGGGTTGTGACGCCATCTCGCATTCCTGCTGTCACGGTCACTTAGCCGCAGTACCAGGGCAGTTGACATGGTGCCTACTGCCTGCTGCCTGCTGCCTCCCCTTCCTCCCTGTCATCAGCTCATACACGTACACAGAAAACCCTGAAAGCCATTATCAATTTTCTCCACTGATGCTTGATGGAGTTTAATGGCTCTTTCTTTTCCCAATAGCTGCAGGTGGGCAGGATAGCCTAGTGGTTAGAGCCTTGCGCTAGTGATCTGACGGCCCGGGCTGAGCCATGTACCACCGAGGGACCCATTCGAGGGGATTTTCCTTCTGGAACTTAACATCAGTGCCGACTCCACGCTCCCGTGAGTCCTTTGGATGAGACGATAAACCGAAGTTCCGTGTGCGACTTCACACAGAACATCTTGCTTACTCATCAGTATCTGTTCCAACTTTTGGAAGAGTAGGCCTAGTCCATTGTGTGGTTTGGGAAGGATGACAAAATTTACCAAACCGCATGCACAGAGGTGTTGTGTTCAGACATCATCCCTGAAGTCGGAATGCAGCTGCCTTCATAGTGGGTAAAGGGTTGCATGCGCTAAGTCTCACCGTTTAACTAGTGAACATCCGTACTTATACTTAGCGGAAGAACGAAAAACAAAAAGAATAGGTGCTTGTTATTCCCTGGTACTGTTTCTTGCTCTGCTCTGTTTCCTAGTTGTTATGATATGCTTGAGCAAAACACCATAATAATGATGATATTATTTAATGTGCACGCAGGCACCATGTACACACACACACACACACACACACACACACACACACACACACACACACACACACACACACACACACACACACACACACACACACACACACACACTAAATATCACGTCACACACCAGGGAAAGAAACAATAAAATTATACTGCAACAAAACACAGCCATCCAAATTCATCTGTCCCCCACATACAGCCCACACACGCACACACTGGCTGACACACAGAGTAAAAAAAAAAGCTCATTAAAGTGAACAGCTTAAAACGATTTTTACACCCCCCCCTCCCCGAAATAACAACAGCAACAACAACCGCAGCCACTACACATTGGACACTTGGTAAATCTGTCTTTTGGAGAGAATAACTCGTACGTAGAAATTGGACCTACAGATGTCAACTTTTTGCAGGAAAAATCCTGTGAACCGTTATACACTTTTTCAACAGAAATCTAAACTCAAAATCGATAGACTATCATACAGTCTTTTCTTCTGGTTTTTGTTGTTGTTTTTGTTACTGCTGGTGATGGTGATGGTGGTTGGTGTGGTGTGGTGTGGTGTGGTGAAGGGATGGTGGTGGTTATGGTGGTGATTTGTTGTTGTTGTTGTTGGTGGTGATGGTGTGTGTGTGTCAATCAATCAATCAATCAAATTTTTATTTCCAGATGGTACATTGAGTAAGCATCGATTTGCTTTTTTCCATCAAGCCATCTATCTAAAGAAAAGAAAAAAAAAATCAAAACAACATCAAAGCAAGAAACCAACAAAAAACAAAGCAGAAAATCCCTAGCAAACAATAAAGCCAACAAAGAAAGAAAAGGGGAAAAAACAAACAAGCAAATAAAACAATAATGTGTGTGTGTTGTGTGTGTGTGTGTGTGTGTGTGTGTGTGTGTGTGTGTGTGTGTGTGTGTGTGTGTGTGTGTGTGTGTGTGTGTGTGTGTGTGTGTGTGTGTGTGTGTGTGGTCTGTCTCCTTTAAAAAGTGGCACGGCAAAAATGGATCTCCCTGAGATTAAAAAACCCCCAACAAACTACAGTATCTGTATTCCTTTTGTTTTAAACGCTTTTTCTCTTATTTTCAAAATTTTATTTTATTTCTTTTTTGTATTACAAAATACAATAGTGGTGTGTAACAGGTGCTGACAGTAAGTGGTAGTCCAGTGTAGTCCACCCCTGGTACAAAAGTGTGGAGCAGTAAATCAGTGCCCTGTCCTCTGCGGCTGTGGCACATGTCACCTCCATACCCACCGCTGACAGTTTCACTGTGTACTATAATGGTTTCAGATGTTTCCCTGCTATTTACCGGTTTCCTGCTTTTAGACACTTTTTGTGTTTTAGAGATTGAAGTCTATGCCAACATGTAGGGGCCGTGCATTCTTTTTATGAAGACACACACGCATGTCGACATGCGTTAAGTTTGAAATTTGGGCCTTTTAAGAATTAGGGGGAAAATGTGTTTGTAAATTAGGATACATTCTCGAATAGAATGCATAAACGCAACACACATGGGTATACACAGATTCACAGACATACATAGGTGTGTGTGTGTGTGTGTGTGTGTGTGTGTGAGAGGAGAGAGAGAGAGAGGAGAGAGAGAGAGAGAGAGAGAGAGAGAGAGAGAGAGAGAGAGAGAGAGAGAGAGAGGTATACGTTATTTATAAGCGTAGGTGAATATTTTGGTTAGTAGAATGCAAATGGCGAATTGAATTCCTTATCTAAAATGCTGAAGAGGTTAGGCAAGAGGACTCCATCTTGAATTGGAACACTCAACTCATACTCTGTACTCGCTGGGTCTTTCCTTTCACTCTCCGAGGAATCGTTAAGGCAGCGTACGAATACTTTCTCAAAAGTGGAATTAAGTCTCCTCCTTCTTCTTCTTCTTCTTTTTAATGATATTAGAGTCCCGGCGGAATGATCCGATTTATGGACTGTATCATCCGACCCACTCCTATAAGCAGCTTGTCGAAGGTAGCGGAGCCTGTGTTACTTTAGGTCACATTTTCTTTTGTTTCTTTTCTTTTTTTCTTTTTCTTTTAGGGGACAGGTTAGCCCAGTAGTCAGAGCACTTGCTCTCCCCCCATCCAAGATTAAGCAGCATCGAGCGTGGTTCCCTAATGGATGGGTGACCATTTGTGCGCCTTGGCTTCAGTACAGTTCCACAGTTCACCCAGCTGTAGATGGGTACCTGCCTTCTTTAGGGTCAGGGAAGGTAAACAACGAGGGAGAGGAGATGGGCGCCGCCCTCAACATGCTGGCCCCTAGAGAAGCTGAGGTCTCTGACGCCTCCGCTCCCCTACGACCACATAGGTTATGGGACACCTTTACCTTTTACCTTTTTACCTTTTATTTCGAGGATAATGGAATGAGCACTCGTGTGCTTTTTTACATCCAGTCCCCGTGTGTATGCAGTTATGTAGATTTTGTCATCCGTTTTTGTTTGTATGTTTATTTGTCGGATGTACTCTGTAAAGACTGCATTGTAAATATGGTCATCCCATCCATATCATTGGTCTTAGCTGGCCAACTCATGTACGAAAAATGAATAGGGTTTTAACTTGTGAGCAAGATGTTCTGAACTTGCAGAGAAACAGAGTCGAGGTCAGTGCGTAACTTCAGAAGACAAATTCTGTCTCGAGGAAATCGAGAGAGGTCCTTACGAATCGGTGGATCGGTGGTCTAGGTGGTACCTAACGCGCCTTGTCTAGAAAGCAAAAAGTCTGGGTCGGAGTGTGCAGTTGTTCGTACCCTGTTTGGGCCCAAAACTTTTCCTCCATCCATCAGACCATGAGTGGTGGGCTGGGCGCTAGTCTTTCGGATGAGACGATAAACCGAAGTCCGTGTGTTACACATCACTATTTAGCGCACGTAAAAGATACCCACGGCAACAAGGGGGTTGACCCTGGCAAAATTCTGTAGAAAAAAGCCAATCTGATAGGGCAACAAATACAATTGCATGCAGGAAAAAGAAAAAAAATGGGTAGGCGCTGCACTTGTGGCGACGCGCTCTCGCTCTCCCCGGGGAGAGCAGCCTGAATTTCACGCAGAGAAATCTGCTGTGACATAAAGTGGTACAACATACAAACAAAATACAAAATACAAGTAGTTCGCGCAAGGGACCTGTGTTCATGGTTCAAATTCAAATTCAATTCAAAATACTTTATTATCTCAAGAACAGAGAAATTCTAAGTGGTAAACATGAACACAGAAGAACTTGCAAAGAAACAGGGTCAGTGCGTAACTTCAGAGGACAAATTCTGTCTCGAGAAAATCGAGAGAGGCCTCTACGAAGATCTTCTATCAATCGTAAAAAAAGCGTAAACTTAAATGGTACGACTTGCAAAAACAATACTGCAAGGCACTGTCCAAAGAGGAAGAAAAAGACGCAGATCAAGGAAGAGATGGGAGGACAACATCAACGAATGGACAGGCCTAGAACTCAATAAAATGTTGAGAAAGGCAGAACAGAGAGGAGTGGAGGGAACTGGTTGTCAAGTCTTCAGGGGTGCCCCCACGGTCGTCAGACTATCTATAGATTAGATAGATAGATAGATAGATAGATAGATAGATAGATAGATAGATAGATAGAAAGAAAGACAGATAGATAGATAGATAGATAGATAGATAGATAGATGGATAGATAGATAGATAGATAGATAGATAGATAGATAGATAGATAGATAGATAGATAGATAGATAGATAGATAGTCTGAGATGACTCCTGATTACGATTCTTTCGTTCTGACCACGTAGCTATTCTGCCCATGACGACACCTTGATAGTCATACAGTAACAGATTTCTGTATATATTTACTTTGTTCTTATTTTGTTCTTCTTCTTATTGTTGTTAATATTGTTTTAAAACATCAAGCTTACATTTTTAAAGTGGGTGAATTTTCTTTGTGCAGCCTTTTTAATTTTGTGTGTGTATTGTTCGGTATTTTGAGCTTTTATTGTGCGCCACCTATCATTTTGTTTCGGTTTATTTGAACCAAATTCTTTTAAAGCCTGTTATCAGCTTTAATTGCTGTCGGTTTGAACTTGAAGACATCAGAAATACACGAACAATAATAGGAACTGTGCATATTGTTAGGGTGGAAAACGATAAAAACAAGTCTTTCATTGTACTGCAATCCTGAAGTTTTCAAGAGTAGTATTTAGTAAAGCTGTTTTGGTCAGCTTGGAATTCTTAGAGAGAGAGAGAGAGAGAGAGAGAGAGAGAGAGAGAGAGAGGAGAGAGAGAGAGAGAGAGAGAGAGAGAGAGAGAGAGAGAGAGAGAGAGAGAGAGAAGGGGGGGGGGGGTCCTTACGGCTCACCATAAAGGATATGAAGACAAACGGGTTGTGACACGGAATGTGAAAAGCAGGCACTCTCATCTCTTCCCGCCCACCCATCATTGTCATAGCGCAGGTGATTTACTGCCAGGTATGGGACTGAGGGATTTAGCGCCGGCGTGCGTTAGTCCAGGAAGGAATGGACTGTACTATGTCCGTCCGTCTGTCTGTCTGTCTGTCTCTGTGTCTGTCTGTTTCTGTGTCTGTGTTTTCCCCTGCTCTCTACGGTACCAATCTCACACGTCATAAGCGAAGACATCCGTGGAACGGAGGTTGATGTTTCTCCTGACGATGAAATAATTTGTTTGAAGTTGTCACCACAGGGGTGCATCTGTATCGTATTAGGTACATCTGCACTGCAATCAATTTTCGTCATTTTCTGTACTCTGCTGTGAAGACATAAATACAGAAACGGATGAAGGAGCACTGAGCTGTTAGGTTGTGGTATTGTAAATCATTAGGTTTGAATAGCTTTCTGTCGTCCATTGAATTGTCTTAACACTAATTTCTATGATGTATTGTCCGATTAAAAAACAAACTTGCAAAGCTTTCCAGATAGAGTTTGATTTCTTCATTCTGTCATTGAGACGGGCAGGGATCATGTGAAATGTAACTACCGCGCACCCACCTTTCTCTCTACACCCTGGATAGATACAAATATAATTTAATATAAACACTTTGTCATCTTAAAATCAGGAAGAAATTTATGTGGGTTACAAGCACAGCTAAAACCAACTAACAAACATCTGAAGGTAAAGGTAAAAAGGTTAAAGGTGTCCCATAACCTATGTGGTCATAGGGGAGCGAGGCGTCAGAGACCTCAGCTTCTCTAGGGGTCAGCCTATTAAGAATTAGAAGAAATATTCTAAAAAAAATATCAGCGAATGGACAGGCCTAGAACTCAACAAAACCCTGAGAAAGGCAGAACAGAGAGAGGAATGGGGGGAACTGGTTGTCAAGTCTTCATGGGTGCCCCCACGGTCGCCATACTAAGGGATAGATAGATAGGTAGATATATTCTAAAAAAAAAATGCATGTGATTCTCATTCTGCTTTGCGTTGTCTTAAATTTGGCACTCTGAGATGTTTATGGTCCCTTGTCTGTAGGCAGCAACATGGATCTTTGCCTGTCTGTCTCTGTCTCTGTGTCTGTCTCTGTGTCTCACCCTCTCTCTGTATTTCTGTCTCTGTCTCTGTCTCTGTCTGTCTGTCTGTCTGTCTGTCTGTCTGTCTGTCTGTCTGTCTGTCTGTCTGTTCTCTCTCTCTCTCTCTCTCACTCATATTCCAAGCTTTCTTCTCCAGTCTTACTGTAATTTGATACAAGTACAGCCGAACCAAAAGCAAAAAAAAAAAGAAAAGAAAGAGAAAAAATGACCCTTCAGGAGAGGAAGAGGAGGAGGATGAGGATTTGGTGGGTGGGGGGGGGGTGGGACCACACAGGGACAGTGAAGGTTAGAAGAAGTTACGCTGGGAGGGGTGGGGGGTATAAGGGGGTGGGGCGTGGGGGTTTGGAGGCGTAACGGAGGGATGACAATTACTTGACCGAACAGTGACAGTACTAGCAGCAGCAGCGTTGTATAGTAGTATAGATATAGTAGGCCTAGTATAGTGTAGGACTTGGAAGCAAGCGGTACAGAGTCGTGATAGTGGTGACTAAACGCTGTCACAGAGACACACTGAGAGAGAGAGAGAGAGAGAGAGAGAGAGAGAGAGAGAGTAGGGGAGAGAGAGAAGAGGAGGAGGAGAGAGAGAGATGTAGGAGGGTTGACGCGGGAGAGTGGAAACAGCCAGACATTGTGTGGAGTTTAGGTGGTATTTTTGTTTTTTTTGCTGTTAGGTTGTTGAGCTGTGACATGGGGTCCAGAGAGTGCAGTGCAGGTGTGATGAGTGGTGAGTGGAGAGCGACGTGTGTGTGAAGCAGTTATCGGAGAGGATGAATATGATGGATGACCATAACGTGTAGAGAGTAGTGTTATATAGCGTCCTATTGGTGAGGATTAAGTCTTGGTGTGTGCTTGAGAGAGAGAGAGAGAGAGAGAGAGAGAGAGAGAGAGAGAGAGAGAGAGAGAGAGAGAGAGAGAGAGAGAGAGAGAGAGAGAGAGAGGAGGAGGGTTGACAGACACAGGGAGACATTTGGGCAACAGCCAGACATTGTGTGGACAGTTTAGGTGGTCATTTTTGTTTTTTTTGCTGTTAGGTTGTTGCAGACCATAGTGACCATGGGCCAGTACCAGAGCAGTGCAGTGCAGTGTGTGTGATGAACGTGAACTGACGTGGACAGCAGCGACGATGTGATGATGAAAGCAGTTTCGGTGATTGTGATGATAATGATGATGACCATAACGATGATGACGACGCCGTAGGTGTTATATCAGCGTCCTATCTGGTGAGTGATTAATGCTTGTGTGTGCTTTCGCTTGGTTTTGTTTGTTTGTTTGGTTGGTGTTTTGTATGTTTGTTTGACTTGGTTTGGTTTGTTCCATGTGGTGGTGAAGGTTTAAAACGAGTCATAGGAACATTCGAGACTCTCTCTCTTCTCTCTCTCTCTCTCTCTCTCTCTCTCTCTCTCTCTCAATGGGATAAAGTGTTACGCAACAATTTATTGAATCCAAATGTAAAAATCACTTCATCATGTCGTGGATGCCATGCCATGCTGACATTATGGGCAGAAGAAATGATACACTTTTCATGTCTGAAAACATGTATGAAAATGTGTGTTTTGTGCCCAGTCCCCTTCCCACTGTCCCGTTGTGAATGGGCTTAAAAAAAGCTTTACACAATAAAATATTGTCATTGTCATTGTCTCTCTCTCTCCTCTCTCTCTCTCTCTCTCTCTCTCTCTCTCTCTCTCTCTCTCTCTCTCTCTCTCTCTCTCTCTCTCTCTCTCTCTCTCTCTCTCTCTCCCTGTGTGTGTGTGTGTGTGTGTGTGTGTGTGTGTGTGTGTGTGTGTGTGTGTGTGTGTGTGTGTGTGTGTGTGTGTGTGTGTGTGGTAGCCCACATGAATTTAATGTGTTTATGAGGTAATTAAGCCCTCGCGTTTGTATTATGGGGAGAAGGACACAGGCAGCGTTGATACATTGCATCGCAAACAACTAGCTGTGCCAACTTGCAGGGCAACGCAGCCGACTGTGATGACTGGTGTGAAAGTAAATAGAATGTAATATTTCATCACAATATAATGTAATATTTCATCACAATATAGTGTAATATTTCATCACAATGTAGTGTAATATTCCATCATAATGTATTGTAATATTTCATCACAATATAGTGTAATATTTTATCACAAAATAGTGTAATATTTCATCACAATATAGTGTAATATTGCATCACAATATTGTGTAATATTTCATCACAATGTGGTGTAATATTGCATCACAATATAGTGTAATATTTCATCACAATATAGTGTAATATTCCACCACAATATAGTGTAATATTCCATCATAATATGGCGTAGTATTCCATGAAAATATTGTGTAATATTCCATTCGAATATAGTGTGATATTCCATCACAATATAGTGTAATATACCATCACAGTTTAGTGTAATATTCCATCACATTATAGTGTAGTATTCCATAACAATATTGTGTAATATTTTATCACAATATAGAGTAATATCCCACCACAAATATATATATATATATATATGTGTGTGTGTGTGTGTGTGTGTGTGTTTGTTGTGTGTGTGTGTGTGTGTGTGTGTGTGTGTGTGTGTGTGTGTGTGTGTGTGTGTGTGTGTGTGTATTTCTCTCTATTTTTTTTATAATCTTTTTCATTTGTAGACATATTTTCTTAACGTTTTTCCTTTTTGAAATATGCATAGAGTCTATATGATTTTTTTTCTTAGATGGATGGCTTGATAAAAAAGCAACTGCACTGCTTATTCAATGTACCATCTGGAAATAAAAGTTTGACTTGACTTGACAATATAGCGTAATATTCCATCAAAATATAGATCTAGTATAATATTCCATCACAATATACTGTGATATTCCATCACAAAATCTGTGATTTTTATGAAAATTATAGTCTGAATTAATGACCAGTGCAAAAGTTTCTTTATAGGAATGCGTATAGCCATTTGAAGTAAATCATGTTGAATAATGATGAAAAGTTTTTTTGTTTTTTTGTTTGGTACGAGTTGAAAAGGTGCACACCAGGAGCATACTTGGTTGTTCATTTTTATGTTATTTCGAATGAATTTCAAATTTATTTGAAAGAGAACGGTTGTTATGATTTTAATGAACTCTTGCTTCTTGTTGTCAAACTCCTTATTTGTCGAACTTTTCCGAAAAGCTATACATGATTAATCAATCAAACAAATCGAAATATAGTTGGTCAATTCAGACTGAACCGAAACATAAGAAAGTAAAAGGAGCCGGAAAAAAAACCGACTGTTTAAGACCCCCTCCAAAATGAACAAAAACAAATTAACATTCAATGTTGATTAGAAAGAAACAAAAATTATAAGAACGGCATCAGTAGCTGTTATTGTAATTGTTGGTTTTTTGTAGGTTTTGTTTTGGTCACGCAAGGCAGAACACTGGAAATGTTTAAAAATGTATTACAGAATCAAACACGAAAAGTTCAGTATTGATAACTAATGAAGTATAAGGTCTGATTAGATTTGTTCGTTTATTTAAAGTAAAAGAATTGCTTTTGGCAAGGCTGACTAGCAACATTCAACGTCTAATACAGAAATGCAGAAGGAATGATTTACTAACACTTGTGGAATGCCTGGTTCACACACAAAAACCATTTTGTAAAACAGATTTAGCACTTATCAAGTATTAGGTATCCTTTCTTTTTCTCAACATGTCGCCATTTTAGCATGTTATAGTGATGCAAAATGCTGTTAAAGGCAAAAGTAAATTAAAAGGCAAACTAGTCATAGAAATGCACAAAAATAATGTTATGGGGACAGTTTTGCTAAGGCCTTATTTTAGATCTTATTCACTTGGGTCTTTAGCATGACTCAGTCCCTTCTGCTAAAGAAACTTGGTGATGAACAGGAGGACATTAATTTGAAGGCAATCTTCCAGGACCATTGTTAAACATTAATTACCACCTGCCAACTCCCAGATCCAAGCTCTCCGCCTAGAAATCATGATCGCCGTCGTCATCATCATTATTAAATCGTCACCTCTCCCCATTCACCGTTGTTAACACTCCCAGATGGCGCAGACGACAACTGCAAAAATTCTACCCAATCGGGAATGACTATGCACAAAGAAACTATGCACAAAGACATGCCGCGACATTTAGCGACACAGACGCTGGCTACTCTCCAGTGATGCCGAGAATAGCAGACCAATGGTCCCGAAATTATTCCCGAAATTATTCAGAGACGTTGTGAAAGAAAGGAGAGAAGGAGGGTGAGGGTTTGGGGGAAGGGGAGAGAAAGCACACGCGGACTAGCGTTTTAAAATGCATAAGCCATTTTTAAAAAAAAACTGCGCAGTTTGCGAGTGTAGGCGGGAGGAAGAAAGGTTGTTAATGTGATGGAGGGGTTAAATGGAGGGGGAAGCCGCCAAACAAATGTTGCAAATAAATGCAGGAGGCCTCTCTCTCTCTCTCTCTCTCTCTCTCTCTCTCTCAAACCTTTCTTTTATGAAAGGACAGGGTATCGTTTTCTTCGTCCTTTCAGCTTTTTTCCCCTGGCCGGCGGGAGGAGAATGAACCGTGACCTTGGGTCAGTTGAATCACGAGGTGTGGTGGTCTGCACTGAGATCCATGGACACACCGCACAAGGGGGAAGGAGGAGGAAGAAAATGGCGCCAAAGGGGCGGGAAGAAAGTGCAACTTCGAATGGCGCCTAGTGGGGAGTTTTTTAAATGGAGAAATGAAACTGACTTTTTTTTGGTCAAAGTATCCTTTAAGAAAAGAGGGATTTTTGTATCAAAGTGTAACGTTAAAGAATGAGGAAGCGAGGAATAAAACAGCAAATAAGAATAAGTTATTTCCAATCACAAAAAAATTTCTTTCTTATTAGTTTGGAATAGTTATAGTAGAGAAGGGGATATTTCAAAAGCTGTTGTATTCCATGATATCTCATACATTGCTGTTGTTTTTTTGTTCTTTGTTGTTATGACTGTAGTCGTTGCAGAATGTTTGTTCTTCTCTCTCTCTCTCTCTCTCTCTCTCTCTCTCTCTCTCTCTCTCCTCTCTCTCTCTCTCTCTCTCTCTCTCTCTCTCTCTCTCTCTCTCTCTCTCTCTCTCTCTATTATATATATATGGCAAAGCATTTCTGCTGAACGGATTTTCTGAGAAAGGCAGAACAGAGAGAGGAATGGAGGGAACTGGTTGTCAAGTCTTCGGGTGTTCCCCCATGGTCGCCAGTCTAAGGGATTAAATGGGACCTTTTCTGTCAGGATAACAAAATGGAAAACAATGTTCCTGCTTTGCTGAGGTTAAATATTACAACCTTGAATTCATAGGCAAAAGTTGCTTGTTTAAATTGCCTGTTATCACTAGATAACAGCAGCGTGTTTCACTTTCAGTACCAGTCTTTATGAAGTTTTTGTCATTCTGCTAATGGACCCCCCCCCCCCTCGTTTGATTATTTTTAGACATAGCGCCCTCATTTTGTTTGTTTGATTTTCTCCCTAGCATTGCAGATCCTATTCTGATACCTAACAGGTACACCACACTCATTACAGGTCATACATAGTGCTTATAGCGTTTTGCTAACTGTCAATAAATTTCATGCACTTCTGCAAATTCCACAGAGTAAGGTAGGATTCCTCACCTGAATATTAACTAATCTAAGTAATCTTGTCCACTAATCAGTAATTACCCCCAAAATGGAATAGTTAACAAAACAACAACAACACCGAATAGAACACCATAGCTATGAAATACCATTGAAACACTACGAAAAAAGAGGCAGGGTTATTTTTTCTGATTAAGCTGACTTTGTTACCCTGTCCATGTCTTTTACTGAATCTTGAATTTTTTTTTTATTCTTTAGAAAAACACACCATCCATCCAATCCAGTTTAAATGAAATCTCCACACCTACACCCGCTCCTTTCCACCCTCCCCAAATCGTAACAAGAACAAAAACACGAGAACAAGGAAATATTTTTCTTTAAAGGTACACAGGTACATAGCTTAAGCCAGTAAATCTTTTGGTACTCATTAGCATGAAAATATGTAGCACAAAAGAATACAGAATCATGAAACATACTTCACTTCTCTCCTTGCTTCAACCACCTGGGAATAGATGCTCTTGTTTTGCTTTGTTGTCGTTTTATAATAAAAAATTAAAAAATAGTCATAATCAAATAATAATTATTATTAATTAATATTTTAATTATTATTATATTAATTATATAATTTAATAATATATATAATTTATATAATATATATTATATATATCTATTATTATATTTATATTTTTTTTTTTTTTTTTTTTTATTTTTATTTTTATTTTTTTATTTTACAAGTTTGGTTGCTTCTTTGTTCGTTTTAATCAGTTTACAGTTTCTTTCTTTTGGATGGTGAGTGTGTGTGTGTGTGTGTGTGTGTGTGTGTGTGTGGTGCTGCGGCGTCGTGCGTGCGTCATGGTGATGCGTGTGTGAGTATGTGTGTTTGTGTGTGTTGTGTGGTGAGAGAGAGAGAGAGAGAGAGAGAGAGAGAGAGAGAGAGAGAGAGAGAGAGAGAGAGAGAGAGAGAGAGAGAGAGAGAGGAGAGAGAGAGAAAAGAGACTCGGTTTACAAATTACCGGCAGCGGTAGAAAGCAGCCCATTGCAAAAGAAGCAGAAAGCGACAGAAGACACCGGATAATCCCTCCCTCAAATTTTCCCCCATTTTTTGGGGTTTTGTTTTTTTTTTCTTTTCTCTCCATCCTTTTATTAACGGCGCAATGGAGTGACCTTCTGTGGCGGTCAGTGGTCTCTGCTTGGCCTCAGATCACAGGAACAGAAAAGGGAGACCTCAGAGAGGAGAGAGAGAGAGAGAGAGAGAGAGAGAGAGAGAGAGAGAGAGAGAGAGAGAGAGAGAGAGAGAGAGAGAGAGAGAGATGATTGGGAAGGGAGAGGGAGGGGGGTTGAGGTCAGTTCCTGTCTGTCTAAATAGTACAGCACAAAGCGTTAGTCTCTGTACCTGCTGGGGGTCTCATCCTCCACACCTTGCTTCAGCTTTCCTGTTTGACTACTTGGCCTCTTGCGATTTCCTTCCATCCCCCCCCCCGCGCTCTTGTCTGTTGTCTCTGTCTGTCTGTTGTATGTCTGTCTGTGCTCTGTTACATGTCTGTATGTCTTGTTCTGTCTGTCTGTGTCTGTGTCTGTCTCTGTCTCTCAGGTGTCTATCTGTCTGTCTGCTTGTCTTTCTCTTCCACCCTGGCCTGAAATGATTTTCTATAACATGACAGTTTCTTTCTGTTTGTCTGTCTGTCTCAGTCAGTCAGTCAGTCAGTAGTCTGCTCTGTCTCCTGTCTTCTGTCTCCTCTCTCCCCGTACTCCTGGCCTGATATGACCTATGGTATAAGGGTCTCGGTCTCTGTTTTGTCTGTCTGTCTGTCTCTGTCTGTATGTTTCTACTGTCCGTCTCTGTCTGTCTCTGTCTGTCTGTCTCTGTCTCTGTCTCGTCTCTGTCTTCTGTCTGTCTGTCTCTCGTCTGCTGTCTGTCTGTCTTCTGTCTTCTGTCTCTCTCTGTCTCTCTCTCTCTCTCTGTGGCCTGAATTGACTTTCTATGACATGAGGGTCTCTTGCGCCATGGACCTCACTCGGACCCTGGTCAGAGTGGCCTTGGCAGCTGTAGAAAGGAATGAGAGGGAGGGGAGGGAGGGAGAGAGGGATGTTAGCAGTGTGTTAGTTTTCCATTGTTCGTCTGCGTCCCATTATTAACAGCTTTCTGTGGGTGGGTTTCTCCCCCTCCTCCTTGGCATGTGTGTGTGTGTGTGTGTGTGTGTGTGTGTGTGTGTGCGTGTGGTGGTGCGTGGTGCGTGCGTCGTGTGTGTGTGTGTGTGTGTGTGTGTGTGTGTGTGTGCTCTTCTTCTGAATCTCTGTTGTGTGTGAAGTTAGCAGCGGGGGAAAAAGATGCCTGGACATAATGAAGATTTCCGCCTGTTGGGATAGGGGAGAGAAAGCCAGAGAGGGAAAATCTGTGATAACCATCATTGTCTGAAATTTCTCTCAAGTCTTCAACTTTAAACCTGCCCTTTTATGTGTTCTGGCGGGCCTCGGCCTAACTCCTCCTCTCAAGGGGTTAATTTATGATTTGAAAAAAAAGGTTTACGTTCCTTTCGCTTTCGACGAGACGGGTGGGGAGTTTTTAAAGTAATGAAAAGGAAAGGTTGAGGTCTAGACAGAGGTGGCATGGTTTATTGTGTGGGAACCTTCAGTTCCTGATGAGAGAGAGGAGGTGGGCATCAAAGACCTGGATTAGCATGTCAGGACAACTGGGCTCTTGCGTTGGGAAGCCAGGGCTGTGGGGAGGAGGGTTAATTTGCACGATTTATTGGTTTTTTGAGCAACGCGGGGGATTTGGGTGTTGGACAGTGTTAGGATTGGTCAAGAAGGTGGTTTTCTTCATCATTAGGCTTGTCTGGTGTTTGTTTGATGTTCATTCTCTTGTGTCCATTTCTACATCTGTCTGTGTGTGTGTGTGGTTGTCTGTCTGTCTGTCTCATTGTCAAAATATTGTCTTCTCTTTTTCTCTCTGTATGATTGTCTGTCTGTCTGTCTGTCTGTCTGTCTGTCTTCTCTCTCTTCTCTCTCCTCCCCCCCCCTATCTCTCTCTCTCCCCCTCTCTCCCCCCCTCTCTCTCTCCCCCCCCCCCCCCCCCCCTCTCTCTCTCTCCAGAGGAATGAAAACTGTCTTCAGACTCTCATGGTGTCAGTCCACTGACTCATTCCTCTTGACTGTCCATCTGTCTCTGTCCAGTTATTGTTCAGTTGTTTAGTGTTCTATGCTTATGTTAGTAATGGCTTTTCAATCAATCAATCAATCAATCAATCAATCAATCAATCAAGCAAGCAAGCAAGCAAGCAAGCAAGCAAGCAAGCAAGCAAGCAGCAATAAATCACTCTAGATTACTCGGTGCACAGAAGCAATGCACACTGGTCGTACAAAAACAAAAACAAAACCCATCCCAGCAACAACAACAACAACAACAACAACAACAACAACACCAACAACGACAGGATACCTACCCTAAGAACAAACAACAGAAATATAATATACGTGTCTAAACGAACTCCGAAACAAAGAGACAAACATACTTTACTTTTTATGATTGTTGCTGTTTTTTGTTTTTTTTAGAGACAAACATGCTGACGAACATGGGCTAATACTTACTCAGACAGACAGACGGGCAAACAGACAGACTAACAGACAGACAGACCGACAGACAGAGGACCAGTGGTCATCAGAGGCAGAAGACGTGGGGTGGTCAGAGGGAGGGGGGGGGAGGGAGGACCGCTAAGCGGAGACATGGAGGTTATTGATCCTCTCTGACCAGGTTTCGCTGGCTGCGTTTTAATTTCCAGTCTCGGGCATTTGACCCCTGGGGCGGACAGGGGAGAGGGGAAGGAGGGAGGAGATGGGGACTGAGGGGTGGGGATTGGGGTGGGTGGGTCAGGAAATAATGTGTCTGAGCAGGGGAAGCGGCTGAAGGGTGTGGGAGAGT
Source organism: Stramonita haemastoma (assembly GCA_030674155.1). Classification (NCBI taxonomy): domain Eukaryota; kingdom Metazoa; phylum Mollusca; class Gastropoda; order Neogastropoda; family Muricidae; genus Stramonita; species Stramonita haemastoma. The sequence goes on along the minus strand of CM060318.1, from coordinate 84,002,753 downwards.
TGTAACAGGCGACAACACTCCCCCCTGCTTCAGCTGGCCCTTTGGGGGTTTCAAGGACTGTGTCTTTGGAAAACATTAAGTCTTTGGAAAACATGGTGTCTTTGGGAAAACATGTATTTGGAAAACATGGTGTCTTTGGAAAACATGTCGTCTTTGGGAAAACATGCATTTGGAAAACATGGTGTCTTTGGAAAACACGCTGTCTTTGGAAAACATGGTGTCTTTGGAAAACATGGTGTCTTTGGAAAACATGGTGTCTTTGGAAAACATGGTGTCTTTGGAAAACATGTCTTTGAAAAACATGGTGTCTTTGGAAAACATGTCTTTGGAAAACACGCTGTCTTTGGAAAACACGCTGTCTTTGGAAAACACGCTGTCTTTGAAAAAACATGGTGTCTTTGGAAAACATGGTGTCTTTGGAAAACATGTCTTTGGAAAACATGGTGTCTTTGGAAAAATGTCTTTGGAAAACATGGTGTCTTTGGAAAAATGTCTTTGGAAAACACGCTGTCTTTGGAAAACACGCTGTCTTTGGAAAACAGGATGTCTTTGGAAAACATGCTGTTTTATTTTAAGAGTGTTTTTCTCCCCTTTATATTTTTGTTATCATGGCTTAGTGGGAAGTATTGTTTGACTTTTTTTTAATTTTTAGAGCAATGCTTGCCAAATTTAATCATTTCAAGAAATCAAAAGGGGAACCAGGGCCTCTTTCGCCTTTAAAAGAACTTTTTTGGTGGTTAATCTATTTAATGTCCATTTCAGTTTTCACGAGGCTTTGGTGGTAACATTTCTGAAAAAAACCCCAGTGTCCCTGTTTTAATAGATAAAATAGTGATGGTTGGCTACTGGGGGGATAAATCTATTGACTTTTTTTCTTCCTTTGCCAGAGCTCCAAATGGTGAGATTTGTGCTTTGTGACTGGTTTTGTTCACCATGAAGGTAGCCGCATTCCGACCTCGAGACGTCTAAACACAACAGCAGTGTGCATCATGCATGCGTTTTTAATATATTGTTTTGCCATCCGTTCTTACTGTCACAAAATGGCCTACTCTTCTGAAAGGCAAAATGGGTTTAACGTGAGTGCAAGATGACCTGCGTACATTTGCTTACGGGGCCTTGGTTTATAGTCTCATCCGGACTTTTGGGGGAATGGAGTCAATACTGATGATAACTCCAGAGTAAGAATCCCATCGCATGGGCGTAACGGTAGTGGCTCGAACCTGGACCATCAAATCGTGAGTGCATTGCTCTGACCACTACACTAACACCCTCCCCCGCCTCCTCCATTATTTGTCCTATAAAGATTAAGGGCTTTTGTGATGGTAAAAGGTAAAGGTAAATGTGTCCTATAACCTATGTAGTTGTAGAGAAGCGAGGCATTAGAGACCTCAGCTTCTCTAGGGGCCATTATATTGAGGGCGGCGCCCATCTCCTCTCCCTCGCTGTTTTACCTTCCCTGACCCTGAAGAGGGAAGGTATCCATCTACAGCTGGGTGAACTGGGGGGACTTACTGAAGCCAAGGCGCGCAAACGGTCACCTATTCGACTGGTAACCATGCTCGATGCTGCTTAACTTTTGACTAGGGAAAGAGAGTGCTCTGACCATTTAGCTATCGATGCTAGTGTTTCTAAAATTGATAATGGCAGACATGCAGTCAACCTTATGGGTTGCTTGGTCCAAACTCAGTTTGGTTTTTGAGATTCACGTTAACCCAGTGGTCAGTATGTATACGCCATCACTGATGTGTCTGACTCTTTTCAAAGGTAGTATATTGGATGCCCCCCCCCCCCCCAAAAAAAAAAAAAAGTCATGAAAATATTACAGGTTGTTCTCTTTCTCCAGGTTGTGCCTGAATTCGAAGTGATCTAGATAGATAGATAGATAGATAGATAGATAGATAGATAGATAGATAGATAGATAGATAGATAGATAGATAGATAGATAGATAGATAGATAGATAGACAGACAGGCAGACATATATATATATATATATATATATATATATATATATATATATATATATAGAGAGAGAGAGAGAGAGAGAGAGAGAGAGAGACAGATAGATAGATAGATAGATAGATAAATAGACAGACAGACAGACAGACAGACAGACAGACAGATAGACAGACAGATAGATAGATAGATAGATAGATAGATAGATAGATAGATAGATAGATAAATAGATAGATAGATAGACAGATAGATAGATAAACAAATAGATAAACACATAGATAAATAAATAAATGGTGGGCATTGTGACCCAGAAAGTCTAAACTTCACACCATCCCATCAGGACACTAACTCTGACCAAAGAGCCCCCAACAAATGCAGACCCAGTGATGGCAGCTCTCTCTCTCTCTCACATCTCTCCCTCGCCCTCCCTTCCTCCCTCTCCCCCCCACTCTCTTTCTCTCTCTCTGGTGCTTCCTTCATTCCTGTTGTTTATTTCCCAGCTGACAGCAAGGGCCAACAGCTCAGAGGAAAGAAGCAATGCCTGATATCTGGTTAAACAGCAAAGAGGGTGGCAAGATGCCCTCTGTGGAAACAGGTGGGATATCAAGGGACCAGTTTGTTCTCTTTCTTTACTTCTGCCCAGTGTGTTCAAAACTGGAGCTGTTGCAAATCGATTGGCTGTGCTCACCTTGAAGGCCTTACAACCGGGGACCATGACCAACGTTAGTTTAGGCTACACATAAGGGTTAGCTTCCAGGGTCCAGTAGTTTCTTTTATAGAGTGCCAGTCAGAAACAGGTTTTCTGGTTTTCACATATTTTTTTTAAGTATGAAAAAATGCACTGTGTACTTGTTTTAGGGGTTGAGGCCATAGATCAACGCCAGGTAGGGACGAGACAGAGGGAAATGATCATCCAACGAGGATTGCTTGTGTTCCTACAGCGTTGACCCCGCGCATGCATATTATGGTGAGACAGCCAGCAGACGACAAAGCACTGAGGGTGTACAGTGTTTGCTGAAAAAAAAAAAAAAGTTAAAGCCTACCAAATTTGCCTGTATTGTCCGGAGTTTTGAATAAGGGACTGTTCTTTCTGAAAAAGGGTTTTTATTTCTGTGGATGCCTTAGTACGTGCAGTACGAACGCAAGTGTGAGATGTGAAAATGGAAAGAAAACTGCCAAAATTTAACCGTTATGTGTAACCTAAACGTCTGCCTCTGGGTTATCTGCATGCGGGCCGAATGGGATGGGATGGATGGAATGGGAGGTGCCGTGATATGAGAGAGAAGAGGCCGCTGTTGCTAATGATCCCCTAGGCAGTGACAAACAGGGACAAGACATTGCCTGTGTCTTTCCGTTTATTGAGGCAGCTGTCGTGTTCAGGCATGTTGAGTGTGTGTGTGTGTGTGTGTGTGTGTGTGTGTGTGTGTGTGTGTGTGTGTGTGTGTGTGTGTGTGTGTGTGTGTGTGTGTTTTGAGAGAGAGAGAGAGAGAGAGAGAGAGAGAGAGAGAGAGAGAGAGAGAGAGAGAGAGAGAGAGAGAGAGAGAGCGGGGGGAAGTCTCTCTCTCTCTGTCTCTCTTCTTGTCTCTGTCTCTGTTCTCTGTCTCTGTCTCTGTCTCTTGTCTCTCGTCTTCTCTCTCTCTCTCTCTCTTCTCTCTCTCTCTCTCTCTCTCTCTCTCTCTCTCTCTCTCTCTCTCTTCACTGATTGTCTACCTCGACAACAGAAGGGAAGAACAATGGAGGGTAATTCGTAAATAATTGACACAAGGCTTTGTTTGGTTCACTGATTGAAATCAGCCACCTCACAAAATATGTGATATCAATATATCCCGAAGTCGGAATGCGGCCACCTGAATGGTGGATAAAACAGACAGCCGCAGACGCAAAATCTCACCATCGGTGAACATCGGAGCTCTAGCCGAGGAACGAAAAAAAATCATATCAGGCCAGAGTCATACATACTATGGCATCAGTCCAATTAAAAAACAACAAGAAACCAACAAAACAAACAAATAAACAAAACAAAGATTTGGTAAGGATTAAAGATATTGTTTCACACGAATATCTGGACAGGCCATGACTGTCCTACAGGGAACAGTAAGGGGAGGGAGACAAGAGGCAGACAGAGGGGGAAGACAACATCAGAGAGTGGACAGGGCCTTGGATGGAGGGCGGAGGACCGTGGGGAGTGGAGGAAAGCTGGTTGCAAAATCTTCAGTGGTGCCTCCACGGTCCGCGGGACTACGGGGCAGGTGAAGGTGAAGAAGCTCTGAAAGATATTGTTTGACTTTTTTTTATATCGAAGAGCTCAGTCGTCCTAAGGCAAAACTTTATTGTAATTATAGACAACGACATCGTGCAATTAAATAACCATCAACAAAAAATGTAACGAACTCAGTAATGCAACTTCGACATAAAAAGTATTTTGTTCTTCTTTCTTCTACTTGTTTTAAATTTTTACAAATTGTCAAACAAAACCTACTGCAAAACATGTTCTTCCTTTTCTTCTGCGTTCTCTGTATTCAAATCCTTTAGTATCATTTATCCAACTATCTATGTATGGTAGAGCTTACCTGTAAAATATTTACACATCAGTAGTAGAGTACATGGAAAAAGCATCTCTGTCTGTCTGTTGTCTGTCTGTCTGTCTGTCTGTCTCTGTCTGTCTGTCTGTCTGTCTGTCTGTCTGTCTGTCTGTCTGTCTTCTGTCTGTCTCTCTCTCTCTCTCTCTCCTCTCTCTCTCTCTCTCTTTCAGAACAATAAAAACCATGTAATTATGTGCGGCTTGACAGTACATTGTACACTGATAGGCTTGTGGTGGCTTCTCTGCTGTGAGGAAAGTCGGTGGACAGGAGGGATGGCTTCAGGGTGGCGGTTTGAGAGGAGGACAGCTGGGGAGGAGAAGGGAGGAGAGGAGGGGGGGGGGGAGAAGGGAAGGGGGGTAACACCCCATTAGCTGGCTCATCTTCATGGCTATTGGTACAGGATTGAGTTGTGATGATCCAAGAGGAACTTGGGTGGGGAGGGAGGAGGCAGAGAGAGCTAAGTGTTAGGTGTATGTTACATGAAAGTTTTTAGATATTGTGGTTTGGCATGTAAACGGTTATATATATATATAATATATAATAATAATATATTAATATATAGTAATATTATATTAAATATATATATATATATAATATATTATATATATCCAAATCACTGAAACAAAAATTTCCACGAAAGAACAGCTTCTCTGTGAGAATTGAACTATGTCTCCCAATCCACTGTCTGGTCTGTCTGTCTACATCACCAATTGTCCTCCCAATCCACTGTCTGTCTCTCTGTCTACATCACCAATTGTCCTCCCAATCCACTGTCTGTCTCTCTGTCTGTCTGTCTACATCACCAATTGTCCTCACTATCCACTGTCTGTCTCTCTGTCTGTCTGTCTACACCACCAATTGTCCTCACTATTCACTGTCTTTCTGTCTGTCTTCGCCACCAACTAAACTGACACCCAAAGGCAGCGCGTCAAGAAGAATCTCTGCCTCCACAGTCACAACTCACACTTGTAAGAGCGACGAGCATCACAATGACAGAGAGCAGGTCATCAGCACCCAGCAAAGGCATCTCCATCACCCTTGGGATTCCCTCGGGCTATCTGAAAGTCTCAGGCCCTAGACCTATCAATCATTCAATTTCTGTCCAGTTTTAGCGGTGGCCCATTATGCCGAGAGAGTCACGCGAAGGCAAGGAAAATAAGCGAGGAGGAGAGATAGGCCTCGTATTGTGCTGAGAGGAGAAAGGGAAAGACTTAAAACCGTGAATAGGAAAAAAAAATGACTTCATGTTGTCACAACATATGATAAAGCTGACAGGCAGTGCATTTGACCGCAGAGGGTTGGAGATAGGTAGGTATGTATTATTTAATCTTTTTAAAATTAAGTAGGTATAGTATTATTTAATCTTTTAAAAAATTTTGTTTTTACTACTTTATGTCACAGCAAATTTCTCTGCGTGAAATTCGGGCTGCTCTCCCCGGGGAGAGCGCGTCGCCACAAGTGCAGCGCCACCCATTATTTTTTTTCTTTTTCCTGTCTGCAAATGTATTTGTTTCCCTATCAGAGTAGCCTTTTTCTACAGAATTTTGCCAGGGACAACCCTCCTTTTGCCATGGGTTCTTTTACGTGCGCTAAATAATGATGTGTAACACACGGGACCTCAGTTTATCGTCTCATCCGAAAAGACTAGCCCCCAGACCACCACCACTCATGGTCTAATGGATAGGGGGAAATGTTTTGGGCTGGAACGGTAGTAATCAATGCAGGCAGGCTGTGGGTTGTAGCATCTGGAAGAAAGAGTCCGGCAGGATAGAACTACTTCCGTGTCTCCTTCATCTCTGTCTGTGAGCAGCTGCGGTGTGGGCGGCGGACTGTGTATCTACCTGTACTAGTGGTCACTGCTGCATACAGTTTCGCTCTGTCACTGGCAAATCTTTCCTTCCCCTCTCCACTCAGACTTTGTTGATGTTGCGGTTTTTTTCCCCAGTTAAACTCTTATGGGTTTCTGAATCAGAAAGACAGCAGACAGACAGACAGACAGACAGACAGACAGACAGACAGGCAGAGAGAAACAGAGAGGGAAAGATACAGAGAAAGAGAGACATAGAGATAGACAAAGTCACAGACAAAGAGACAAAGGCAGCAAAAACACTTTAAAAGCAAGCAAGCAAGCAAGCAAGCAAGCAAACAAACAAACAACAAACAAACAAACAAACAAACAACAAACAAACAGACGCACTTACACGCACAAAGACACAGACAAGACTTGAAGACTCAAGAGGCCAACTGGTATAGGGGGAGGAGGGCTGTGAGAGTCAGTCCCCTCTCAGCCCTCTGACCACAGTAGTAACCTAACCTATCATCAGCTGAGAGGACTGTGGGCCCATTGCCAGTGGGGAAATCGATTGTCCCTCCCCCTGCCTGCCTGCCTGCCTGCCTGCCTGCCACCTACATCCAGCCTGTTCAAGACAGCAGACCTCCACAGCAGAGCCAGGCCAAGCCCTTTTAGGCTCCCCTCACACTCTGCTACAATAAGTTGCCTGAAAGAACACTTGGGAAAATTAATAAAGATCACTTCATGTGTTATTGGGGGGACGGGATAGCCTAGTGGTTAGAACGCGCTCGCAATCTTACGACCCGGGTTCGAATTCCGATCAAGGGAATATTATTCCCTGGAGTTAACATTAGTGCAGACTCCACTCTCCCCAAAAGTCTTTCCGATGAGACTATAAACCTAGGCCCCGTGTGCGAACGTACGTAGAACATCTTGCACACACGTTAAATCCTGTTCCGCCTTTTCGAAAGAGTAGGTCATTATGTACCGGTGGGAACGGATGACAAAATTTACAAAACCACATACACACGGGGACTGGATGTAAAAAAGCACACGAGGGCTTATTCCATTATCCTTGATATAAAAGAATAAATAGATAAGATTAAAAAAAGCTTGTTTGGAAGCTGCTAGCACAGAGGCAGAGGAGACTGACTCACGCTGCTGTCTTGCATGAGAAAGACAGATGGCTTTGGAACCAGTTGGCTTTTCGCATGTTTCTGACAAACTTGGGGAGTCCTTTGGCTGACATTTGCAGTGGTATTTTACAGTGAACATATCAGGTTGCCTGCTGCCCTGCCCTGATACTGGCACCGTTCACATCAGAGCTGTGGATCCACCGCTGCAAGACAGAACCAGTCACTGACAAAATGCGAAAGTCCTTACGTAGTTTGAATCAATACTCCACGCAGTTCAATCATAATGCCAAAGTCCTTACAAAGTTTGAATCAATACGCAGTTCAATCATAATGCCAAAGTCCTGACATAGTTTGAATCGACAGTTCAATCATTGAGATGGATTGGTGGTCTAGAGGTAACGCGGCCTGCCTAGAAAGTGAAAAACCCGGTTCGGAAGTGTGCGGTGGTTCGGGTCGTCTGGGTGCTAGTCTTTCAGATGAGACAATAAACGAGGTCCCGTGTGTTACACATGATTATTTAGTGCACGTACAAGGACACAAGGCAACAAGAGAGTTGTTCCTGGCAAAATTCTGTTGAAAAAAGCCGCTCTGATTTGGCAACATTCTGGCGGCTCCTGCGACGGCACTGGAACCATTCGTATCGGCGATTGCCTTTCCAATGGATCATTCTAGCGACGTGGAGAGGGGGTGGGGGGTGGGGTCTGCTGCATGGGTTGCCATCGCAGGACTATAAGCAGTGCGATTGAATTATGTTGTGTATTGATTAATCAAAACTATCAAAGGACTTTGGAATTTTGTCAGTGACTTGCTCAGTCATTGCAATGGTGGGTCATATAACGTCACCGCACGCACTCCACATCCTGTGTGTGTCTCTTCGTTTTAACGTCTATCCACTAACAAGTGATTTTAGACTGAACGTGCGCGCGCGCGCGCGCGCGTGTGTGTGTGTTTGCGTGCGTGTGTGTGTGTGTGTGTTTGCGCGCGCGCGCGCGCGTGTGTGTTTGCGTGCGTGCGCGTGTGTGTGTGTGTTTGCGTGCGTGCGTGTGTTATGCGCGCTTGCGTGTGTGTGGTGTGTTGTGTGTGTTTGTGTGTGTTTGTGTGCGTGTTTGTTTGTGTGTGTATGTGTGTGTGTTCTTGCGCGCTTGCTTGTGTGTGTGTTGTTGTGTGTGTGTGTGTGTGGTGTGTTTGTGCGCGCTGCGCGCTGCGCGTGTGTGTGTGTGTTGTGTGTGTGGGGTGTGTGTGTGTGTGTGGAGAGAGAGAGAGAGAGAGAGAGAGAGAGAGAGAGAGAGAGAGAGAGAGAGAGAGAGAGAGAGAGAGAGAGAGAGAGAGAGAGAGAGAGAGAGAGAGAGTGCGCGCTTGCTTGTGGGGTGGGTGTGCTCGCGCAGGTTTCATGTGGGTGTCAGCATATGTACGGGGCACTTGCATGCCCGGAAAGAAAGCGGTACCTACCAGATAGGGAGGAGCGGCACACAGAGGCAGCGCTGGGGGGCCGTCACCAGGGAATGGGCACGAAGCTGACTTTAGCCACAGCCCGAGTTGTGGTAGCGACAGATCCAATTAGGGGCTGTGATGCCGAAAGATGGGGGACTGTTTGAGAAACAAAGACCCTCTGCTGCCCACCAGGCTAATGCCACTGTCACATTTCTCCTCTTGTGGCATGTGAGGCAAAAGCACCCTTCAGCCTCTGACAAGCTGGTGGAGTGATTATTGTTCGAGTTTTACTTATACTTCAGTTTTAACCTACGAAATTGACAGCCGAAGTCCTGTTTTAAGAAGGAAAACGATTTTTCAGTTGCATCTGTTAAGTTTTTTTTCTTTTGCTCATATGCTAATGATATTTTGGTTTATAATATTTTTTGTTCAGCTTTGTTACATATTTCTTATAATGATTTTGACTTGACAACGAGCAAGCTGATTAGAGCCCTGTACACACACTCGAGCTGTGAACGATGTCTTGACAGTAATAGACTACAAAGAATGACTCTAGAATTGATCAGTTTAGAACTATAATATTACAAATATGACCCCACGTATATATATATATTCTCTCTCTATATATATATCTCTCTCTATATATTAGATAGATAAACGGAATACAGACCTCAAGGTCTAGAACCTTTAGAAAATGTGAAAGATTGAATTAAAAAATTGATGTGAAGAAACCTCTTCATTATATTCTTAGAGAATAATGGCTGACGCACTCGATAACCAGGGAAAACAGTCAGCATTGGAGGCAGGACAATCACAAACTTACGTTTTGCCGACAACATCCACGGCCGCCTAGAGGAGCTTGTCAACTTGGTAAATTACTTTGATGAAGCCTGTTCGGCATATGACATGCAGATCGGTGCAAAGAAAACCCAGTTGATGACAAATACTGCCAATGGCGTCAGCATGAACATTATCATATACAACAAGAAATTTGAGATGCCCATACTTTAAATATCTGGGAGCTGTTGTATCGGAAGAAGGATCAAAGCCCGAAGTACTCTTCAGGATAACACAGACCACAGCTGCAATGACCAGACTGAAAGTCCTCTGGAACAACAAGAACATCGCCCTCTGCTTCAAGATCAGACTGATGCATTTCCTTGTCAGGTCCATATTTTTGTAGGTACCTGAAACTTCGACCATAACAGCAGACATTGAAAGAAGGATACAGGCAGTGGAAATGAGATGCTTCCGCAAACTCGTTGGTATTTCGTACAGATGTCACATAACTAAGGAGGAAGTGAAAACCGGATTTGGAAACGCCATCGGGCCATATGAAGAGCTCCTGACCAGTGAAAAGAAAAGCAGAGTGGTAGGGCACGTCACACGCACATCTGGACTGGCCAAGACTGTCCTACAAGGAACAGTAAAAGGAGGGAGACGAAGAGGCAGACAGAGAAAAGAATGGGAAGACAACATCAGAGAGTAGACTGGCCTTAAGTGGAACAACAAACTTCAGAAAAATGAGAACAGCGAGAGTGGAGGAAGCTGGAACTTGCAAACTCTTCAGTGGTGCCCCAAAGGTCAGCCAGACCGCGAGGTAGGTGAAGATGAAGAAAAACCTGTTCATTTTTTTTTTTATAGCAAAGCCACGATTTGGGTCACCGTATAGTAAGACTGAAATACTTTTGTGACCTATAGGGAGAGTGGATGTGGTGTTTGTATTTTTATCATAAGAACAGTGCAAAAGAAAATGCTCAGCTGTCTTCTTCGGCTAATTCACATGAACATTTTGCATCGAGGCGAAGATGCCAGATAGCTAAATCTTTATTTAGATCTCTCATGTTTAGCCTCAGAGTCTGCACTAGTGTATTTGTGCACTTCTATTGCCTGAATGAAAGACAACAAAGCGCAGTGTCTTTGTGAGAAACATGATCGTTCAAAGTAAAAAGAATCCAATCATCGAATGGTTGAAGGTCAACTCGAATGCCATTCTCAGCCAGGCTTAGGCATTACGGTCATTGTGGTGGAGAGAGGGGAGGGAGGGACCAAAGGAGAGGGAGGGAGGGAGGGGGAGGGGGGAGGGGGAGGAGGAGATCGATTGTTGACTATCTGGCCCTTCATTATCAGCTCGACTGCTATGGACACTCCTTAATGGATCTCAGGGCTGAGGCTGCTCTTTGATTCAGGCTGTTTTGGACTCGTGCGTGCGTGCGTGTGTGTGTGTGTGTGTGTGTGTGTGTGTGTGTGTGTGTGTGTGTGTGTGTGTGTGTGTGTGTGTGTGTGTGTGTGTGTGTGTTGTGTGATGTGTGTGTCTGTGTCTGTGTCTGTGACTGTGTGTGGTGTGTGAGTGTGCGTGTGTGTGTGTGTGTGTGTGTGTGTGTATGTGTGTATTACGTGCATGCGGGGGAGAGAGAGAGAGAGAGAGAGAGAGAGAGAGAGAGAGAGAGAGAGAGAGAGAGAGAGAGAGAGAGAGAGAGAGAGGAGAGGGGGGGGGGGAGGTTGTACTCACATTAGCAACAGCAGTTATTAAGCAGTTTGGTCATCCAGGCAGCAAATGATGGATTGGATTAGAATATTATACAGAAGTGTGTGCAGGACATGTCTGAACATCTTGTTACCTTGTCATCTGGACCACAGTCCCGGGCTTTGGCTCTGCAGTTCTTCTTCTTGTTGTTGTTTGTTTGTTGTTGTTGCTGCTGCTCCTTCTGCTGATGATAATGATGATCATGCTGGTGCCGATAACGAGGATGACGATTATGATGATGATCGGCTGTCATAAGTAAATTATGCTACAACATGACACTGCACTGTTTTAACCAGCTACTCCTTCGAATCAAACAAGAGAAGGTTGTACTCAAAGCATTTCATCATTCTTTAATTAAAATATCGTTTGTAAATTAAAACAGAAAGATTTTTATTATTATTATTTTAGAATAAAGAAATACCCGTGGATAGAAATCTACGCGTTTCCTTCTAAATGCTTTATATTTGTCAGTCAGAATTGTACCCCCACGGTTCTTTTATATCACATTTGGTCCCTGAAAAAGAAAGTGTCTACATAGGAATGTTTATGGACGAACGTTGTTACGTCACGGCAACCCAAGGTTCTGAAGCCAAATCACTCAGGGTGAGAGTATTGCAGACCCATCAGACTGGATGTACAAAGGACCTGCCTGCCTGCAAGGAAAGCCTGCATAGACTATGAACCATCTTTTCTTGGTAAATACTTACCTAAAAAGCTTTTAGTCATTGAGAAAAGATGTGAATGCAGATTATGAAATAGAACACCATCGTTCGAAACATTGAGGAAAGTGTTTAACTCTGCTGTGTGTGGACAGTGGTGTGGTGTGAACTAGTTTTAACACTAATTACCAGCTGTATCTTTATCGATCATGGTAATGAATCATTATTTTCTGTGCTTAATTGAAATCGCTGCTACATTTTCAAATCGTTGATAATTACTATTGATGCCACTTTTGTCATAATTGTCATGAATGCAAATGGCAAATTATGGCATTTTGCGAAATTTTTGAAAATGGACACAAGGTTTCAGGACTGGCAGTTTCTGATCACTTCAGACTGTTCTCTACCAGTAACATTTCTCATTGTTGTTTTTATCTTTTTCGTCTGAAGATAGTTTTTTGAAGGCAGACATGCTAGGAAGAAAAAAAGAAAGCGGAGTTTTTGTTGCTTAAAACACGAGCACTCGATTAAACTGATTTCATAGTGAGAAAATCTTTTGATTCTCAATTTACGTTGCATACCTATAGTGCAGACTGGTTGTCCTAAACTAACACAGTATTATAACGCTTACCTACAATACAAACTAAACCTACACCCAGTAGGCTTTTTTCGTGCAGACTTCAATACAACAGAGCTGTACTGACAATACCACTAAAAGATTTAGGTTATTTTATTGTTGAAAACAGGCACCATTTTCCAAAATCGGTTGAAAAAAATGTGTGAAGTACCATCCAAGACCAATGTTTGTGCGCTGTATACTAGCTGTAAGTGTATGATGACTGCTGCTGTGTCAGTGTCATGGATACTTGTGCACTACCACAGACAACATGTTAAGCATGCTTGATTGTTAGCTTGTTGTTCATTTAAGGTATGTTTACGCAAAAAGACAACTTCAAGCGCGTTTGTAACTTCGTTTTCTGTAATTGGAGTTGACTTTCTTACAAGCCTCAAAGGTCAGTGGCTGAGATTTCCCCTACTGGAAAACCGAGTTACATAATTAAGGATACATCTCTTTTACGACTCTAACTAGCTGTGGTCACCTATATGCTTACATTATTCGCTGTTCGAACACTATCAGATAACATGCTGACAAGAAAGAAGTTGCTCTGTTTCGATCAGACATGACCCAACAACCAGAAGATGCGATGGGTATGCATGCACACAAGGAATGCAGGTTTGGAGGTTCTGGTGTGTCTCAATCTGTCCTTGTGTGGAAGCAGTGTCTTGCAGGAGGTGGGGTGGGGTACTCACAGACCTGAAAACTTCACATGATCAACTCTTTATGCTTTTCTGTTATCTAATTATGTAAGAGAGCTGTCAAATGATAAAAAGAAGAACACCAAAAGAAGAAGAAGCAGGAGGAAGAGAAGAAGAGGAAGAGGAAGAAGAAGAAGAAGAAGGATGAGGATGAGGGAGGAGGAGGAGGAGGAGGAGGAGGAGGAGGAGGAGGAGGAGGGAGATAAATAACATCAAAAGAAGAAGAAGAACAACAAAAACAACAACACAACAACAACAACAACAACATCATCAACAAAAGAAGAAGAAGAAGAAGAAGAATGAAGAAGAAGAAAGATTTACCAGGAATTGAAACTACGACTTTAGGACTCTAAGGATAGAAGCCTTAGCCACTCAAAGCACCTGCCACTGAACATAAGTCGCGTAACTTACCGAATATTTACACCCCTTCCCTCACATTGCCCATCCTCCAACACATTACCCCCTCCCCCAACACTATAAATACATAAATTATCATATCCAAGCTCTTCTCTGGTTGGTCAAAAGTGGGTCAGTGTGTTCGCGCCCGCGCGCACTCTATAACGTCATGAGGAGATGAAGTCAATCTGACATAGCCTAGCTGGCCTAACCCAGCCTAGACCGCCAGTGACTGTTTCATAATCAGTGGGCCTGAAAACAGGCTGGCTGGCGGACTGGCTGGCTGGCTGACTGGCTGACTATCTTATCAACAACTCAGTTGGTCCAGTCCATTATTTCGTGCTGTGGAGTCCAGTGGATGAAGCAGAAGTATAAGGAAGAGAGACAGTTAGAAGATAACAGCACGAGCCCTGGCACGCACCATGTGCCAAGTACACACCTTGGCAAGTGCGCATGCGTGCACGTGCGAGCACACAGGCAGACACAGACACACCCTCACATTCACATACTCATACACATGCGCGCACCTATGACATAATTTCAGAGATAGCAGGAGTATATACCAGCATACAGGTAAGGATAACAGCAGTATATACCTGGCATAGAGGTAATGGATAACAGCAGTATATACCTGGCATAGAGGTAAGAGATAACAGCAGTATATACCTGGCATAGGGGTAAGAGATAACATGAGTATATAGCCTACCAGCATACAGGTAAGGGATAACAGAAGTATGTACCAGCATACAGGTCAAGGATAACAAAAGTATGTACCTGACATACAGGTAAGGGATAACGGAAGTATATACCAGCATACAGGTAAGGGATAACGGAAGTATATACCAGCATACAGGATAAGAGTATTACCGCATACAGTAGGATACAATATACCAGCATACAGGTAAGGAACTATACAGATACAGGTAGGGATAACAGAAGTATGCACCAGCATACAGGTAAGGGATAACAAGCATACACAAACCAACCCCAAAATGAGTGATAACCTCTACTTTCACTCCCCGAACAAGAACCTCAGCAAAGTTGATAAACAATCAGTAATGGTTAGCTTCACTTACGCATATCAATAAATAAAAAAGACAAAAAGACAGAAAGGACAGGACGGCCAGACTTCGATCAGACAGTGACAGAAGGTCAGACAGAGGCAGTGAGGTAAGAAAAAGGGAGATGGGGGGAGGGGATGAAGGGAAAAAAGAGGGGGATGAAGGTGGCTGGGCCTCAGCGTCTGTGACCCAGCCAATGACCTGGTCGCCCAGAGGCCAAGTAGCCAGCCCCTGAACTGACATTATACTATAGGCTGGCTGTCTAGGTCACCTCCACTCTGTTATGCAACTTTCCCCACTGACCACTGACCACTGGGCTGCCTGCCTTGCCTTGCCTTGCCTTGCCTTGCCTTGCCCTGTCCTGTCCTGTCATGTCCATGGCTGGTTGCCGTCAGTTATGGAGGAGTAGAGGCCCAGTCTGACTGACCTCACTGTTTGCTATGTGTGTGTGTGTGTGTGTGTGTGTGTGTGTGTGTGTGTTGTGTGTGTGTGTGAGAGAGAGAGAGAGAGAGAGAGAGAGAGAGAGAGAGAGAGAGAGAGAGAGAGAGAGAGAGAGAGAGAGAGAGAGAGTATGCATGTGGGTTTCACTCTAGAACCTGTCTTTAAAATCTTTCTCAGCATTTAACCCCCCCCCCTCCTCTCTGTCTGTCTGTCTCTCTGACCTTTAATGTTTAATGAATCATGTTTAGGGTTGTACTGAGAATTGTTTATTCATATTTTATACTCTCAATTTTAATAATTATGTGTATTGTATGAAACAGAATTTTGTGAGCCTTTTATGTAGTGTGTGTGTGTGTGTGTGTGTGTGTGTGTGTGTGTGTGTGTGTGTGTGTGTGTGTGTGTGTGTGTGTGTGTGTGAATCATATGGGGTTTCTGTTGTTGTTTTATTGTTTTTTATACTGGGACATATGCTTATGTAAATTGTCATTGGTAGTACTTCCCCAAAATGAAGATATTTTGATTAAGGTGTTTTTCGGTTTTTTTGTTTTGTTTTTGTTGTTGTTTTTTTCTTTCTTTTTTTCTTTTTTTTGTTTTTGTTTTGTTTATTTGTTTGTTTTGGCTTTGGTTCTGCCCCCCCTCTATTACCAAAATATTATGATTTCTAGGCTTATGACTAATTTTGTTGACAGATGATGGATGGATAATGTACCCAGTAGCTAACTTGTTATGTTTTATTTACTACTTTTGCTTGTTTGCTTTTGTTTTAACTACTACTTACTTATAGATTTTCTGCTTTCACCTTGTTTTTGTTTTCTATTATAATGATTATTTGATTGATTATTATTAATTTTAGTTCACTGTATTGTGCCTTTGTTATTCTATTATATCTTCTGTCATACAACTTGTTTCTGTTTATTGCTGTCCTGTTGTTTTGGGCCTTGTTTGTTTGGCTATTATTGTTTTTAGTTGAAGGTGTTTCTTAAATTGATATAGTCCCTGATTAGGGCGGGGACTGGCTGTAAAAAAGCACATCAGTGCTTATTCATTATCCTCGAATAAAAGAATTTGATTTGATTTGATTTGATTTTATCTTCTCTGTGTCTCTCTGTGTCTCTCTGTGTGTCTATCTCTGTCTGTCTGTCTCTCTCTCCCTCTCTCTCTCGGGGGTCGGTCACGAGAAGTGAAGCGGACAGGGCGTACATTTTCTGTGAGCAGCAGTAAAACTAGAAATTCATTCAAAAATGCCAGTTACTGGACTTCCAGCGGCTGTGGAGAGGACCCTAGGCGCCCTGCTGACTGACAATGCAGTTTCCAGCTGGAAAGTGGCAGGAGAAGGGGACAGCGTGGTTTTTGTCTTGCGACTGAAACCAGTGGACACAGCAGTGTCAACCAACATGGCGGATCCAACAGTGAATGGCAGCACACAAGCACAGTACTACAGGAAAAAATCGTCTTTTAAGACGACGAGATGTGGAGCGTTCTCGAAAGCATAAAGAGAAGCAGGCAAGTGTTGTGTGTGAAAGTGACTGTGTCCTCAGTGCCTCGAGTCTGCCTGACAGTGGAGTAGAACAGGGGAATACAGCATGTGTAGATACACATGGAATAGATCTACCAACAACGCACACACAGGACATCAACACAAAAACATCAGTTAAGTTGCCATCATCGGTTGATTTAGAACCTCCCTGTATGTCTGATTGTAGTGACTGTGCTGATATGTGTGTTTTGCAGCCTGAGGTGAAGGATGATAATATTGTTGGTGCATTCCACACAGGAAATGTCAAACAGTACGTGGCTACTCTAACTGATAAATCCGTACAGAAAAGGCTAAGAGACAGACAAAGAAATACACACTTTAGAAAATCTGTGCTACATCATTCAGACAGTGAAGATATTGTGACGTGTGAGTCAGACGACATTGTGATCCAGTACGCATGCCATCCAGACACTGAGCCAGTATGTGTGAACTGGTTTGTCAAACAGCAAGAGACAAACATGTTAAAAGAGGAAGGTGTCAAACTCGCCAGTTTGCGGAATGGGAAGTGAATCCAGAACACGCTACACACGGAGACCCTATCGCGTGCTTCAAGGGACTTAGCGACACTTAGAGAACTACTACAATGCTTTCTTGGCTAGCCTACACCTAAGGGTGTGTGTGTGTGACAAAGACTGGATGAAAGAAAGGCTCGGAATGCCGTAACATATCTGGACAGTAAAGAGTTTGTCTCGATGTACATTACTAATCAATGCTGTGGTTTCCATGGCTTGGAGTAGCCTCGTGTGTCAGCTTAAAGCAATTATCGTTATCGGTTATTCGGCAACCCCCTTCATGTATGGGCCAATGGCCTTTTTTCATGAATAAACCTTTCGAGTTCGAGTTCGAGTCCCTCTCTCTCTCTCTCTCGGGATAGAGACGAGAATTTTTTGCTCTGGCAGTTTTCCCTTTAAAACGCTAATTAAATCAGCACCATGCCCGTTGTTGGTTTACCAACCACTCTGGAAGCCACCATAGGTGCCCTGCTCCAAGACCATCACCTTACATCGTGGAAAATCTGCGGAGAAGGCGACAATACAATGGTTGCGCTTCGCCTGAAGAGCAGCCCTGAGCACACAACAAACATAGCTAGCCAGCAAATGTCTTCTACCAGCCAGCTTTACCGCAGGAAACTCCCCAGTCAACTTAACAGAGACAAAAGACGGACAGAGGAGAGAAGACAGGCAGAAGTGAGGAGACAGGTGGAGGAGAACATAAAGGCAGAGGAGAAGAGGCAGACAGCAACACAGCAAGAAGAAAGTCAGGCAAGTGAATTTTTTGCTTCAGAAACTTCGCACAGTTTGTTTATGCCTACACCACCAACAAGAAGCACTGTGTCAAACATCAACACGCCCCTGTCTCCAAACAACACACCACTGCACGTGCTGTCTTCTGCACGTGAATTCCACCCTACACCACGTGATGTCACCGTGCTAGAAGCAGACCCAGTTTCTGACCAGCTGTGTGACATCGGCCTGGCTAACGATGTGTCTGCTTCATCCAATACTACCAGTGACAACGACCATGACAGCCCTCTACGAAAAGCTGAGAAGATGGTCTACAGTGTGGAGCTGATCCGAGACTATGTGGCGGAATTAACAGACAGATTCCTGCAGAGAAGACTCCGAAACATCTCCAGGAATCGGGACTTTGGCCACGTGCTTGTCTCTGAGGACAAACCCGAGACTATGTGGCGGAATTAACAGACAGATTCCTGCAGAGAAGACTCCGAAACATCTCCAGGAATCGGGACTTTGGCCACGTGCTTGTCTCTGAGGACAAACCTGATGTTATTTGTGAAAGTGATGATGTGGTGTTTGAATTTAAGGATTCCCAGGAACAAGTCTTCTGGTTCGTGAAAAGAGACACCAAGCACATGTCTGAGGAGGAAGGACCATCAGCTCCAGGCTGCAGCTGTGGACACCTGCTGATCACAAGAGATTAAGACAGGATTGATGCTGGACTAGTTGTGCTAAAAGTGATCATGGACGCTGTCAGATTCTTCCTTGGATAACTGATTGTGATTGTGATTGCCTGCTTTTGAATGACTTTGTTTAGGTATATGTGTGTGTGCATGCGTGCGTGCGTGCGTGCATGTGTGTGTATGTCCGTGTGTGTGCGAGTGCGCATGCAAGGTGTGTTAATGCGTGCAGTTGTGTGAGTGCATGTGTGTGTGTATGTGTATGTATGTGTGTGTGTGTGTGTGTGTGTGTGTGTGTGTGTGTGTGTGTGTGAGAAAGATAGATAGATAAATAGATAGATAGATAGATAGATAGATAGATAGAGAGAGAGAGAGAGAGAGAGAGAGAGAGAGAGAGAGAGAGAGAGAGAGAGAGAGATGGTCGATGGTGGTGGATCATAGAGATAGATATAGAGAGAGCAGGCAAGCATAACCATCCAGACAGTTACCTGTGCACCCAAATCCACGTGTTTGTACCACGAAACAGTGCCAGCCAGTGAGACTACCTGACAAAAGACATTGTGTGACATGGAATCCTTGTCACAGATCCAGTTATGTCAATATATGATGTGAATTTGAAGTTTTGTGCCCAGTCCCCTTCCCGCTGTCCCCTTGTGTATGGGCTTAAAAAGCTTGACACAATAAAATATTGTCATTGTCATTCTCTCTCTCTCTCTCTCTCTCTCTCTCTCTCTCTCTCTCTCTCTCTCTCTCTCTCTCTCTCTCTCTCTCTCTCTCTCTCTCTCTCTCTCTCTCTCTCATGTTTTCTATTTCTTGCTTTCTTTTGATAATGTGTGTGTGTGTGTGTGTGTGTGTGTGTGTGTGTGTGTGTGTAGAGAGACGGGAGGGGGCTGTTAGGAGAGTGAGTGAGTATAGTATTGTTTTCTATGCATTTCTATGACATTATGCAAACTTTTCCCCCTCATTTTTTTCTATTGTTATTGTTGGACTGTTTTTTGTTGTTGTTTTTGTTGTTTGTTTGTTTGTTTGTTATTATATATTTTGATTGTTTGCTTTTTTTCCCCCGAGGGCTGGATGTAAAAAAGCGTGTAGTGCTTAATCTATTACCCTCTGAAAAATAAAATGTGTTCAATTTGTTCTCTCTCTCTCTCTCTCTCTCTCTCTCTCTCTCTCTCTCTCTCTCTCTCTCTCTCTCTCCTCCCCCCCCCTCTCTCTCTCTCTCTCTTCCCACTATATCTGTTTTAAGACAGTCAGTAATATATATAGGCTACGTCTCTATCTTTGCGTTTGTCTCCCACACAGTAGACAGATGTGTCAAGTCAGCTTTTCTGATGACCTTTTCTGACTGTAGCATGTGTGTGTGTGTGTGTGTGTGTGTGTGTGCGTGCGTGCTTGCGTGCGTGCATGTGTGTGTAATAGTGTACAGACGCGGTACATTGTCATAAGCCTTGGCCGATACTTTATTGTCACGAAAAGAAATCGATACATATGGATAATTATAGTCATGGCTTTGCCCAAAGAAAGCATGTAGCAAAATAAAGCTTTGGCAACACGAACATAAAGACAGACTCAGACACAGACAGACAAACAAGATGGACAGACAGACACACACACACATGCACACCCCTCCACGCACGCGCGCGTGCATGCATGCATGCTCGGACAGACACATGGACGGACGGACACACGCACACATCTGTTCTTGATCTGTAAATATCACTAATTGTTCTTTCTCTCTCTATGCGCTCATGCATGTATGCACACTTGCGCGCAGACAGACATGCACATTCACGCACAAATATTCTCACTCAAATGCACACAAACAGGCAGACAACAGGTAGTCAAACAGACAGAGAGGACAAACATACAGACACACAGACATGTGCGTTGCGCTGACGTGGGTGTGTACATAGTGACGGAAACGTAAGAACACAGACATATACAGACATAAATCAGACATGTAAAATCTAGATCCAAACACACGGAGACACAGACACTCACAGACACAGACACTACAGATACAGACACACACAGACACACACAGATACAGACACACACAGACACACATGTGCTCTTTCACACACAGACACACAGACACAGACACACACAGACACACACACGCGCGCGCGCGCACACACAGACACACACAGAGACACATAAACACACACACACACAAACACACACACATACGTATTCACACATGTGCTCACACACATACACACACACATACACACACACACACGCAAACACTACACACACACAAACACGCACACATACGCACGTGCGCACGCACGCGCGTACGCACGCATGCATGCACACTCATGCTCTCTCTGTGTGGGTTGATGTTTTCAGTTGCATAACTCGTTATGTTTTCTTGTTTGCTACTTACTTATAAGCCTCTTTTTTATCATAATTATGTTTTGATTGTTTATTTTAAAATTTTTTTAGTTCTCTGTGTGTACTTTGTGTTATTTTATCATTATCCTCCTGTCCTTGTTTCTTGTCTTTTGTTACTGTTGTTGTTGTCTGTTGTTTTTGTTGTTTGGTTTATTGTTGTTGTTGTTCAGTGAGAGTATTTTTTATATCTTGATGTTATCCCTGATAAGGGCGGGAACAAGATGTAAAAAAGCACTTCAGTGGCTTATTCATTAACCTCGAAATAAAACAATTAATTTTGACTTGACGTAGACTCTCTGTCTGTCTGTCTGTCTGTCTCCCACCAGTCCTTCTTTGCCTCTTACCCTCTCTCTCATTAAAGAAAAAAAATCTATGGCCTGTACAAGTCATTAAAGCGTGGACTGGATTTTAGACCTTTCCGTTCAACTGTCTGTCCGTCGGTTCGTTCGTTCGTCTGTCAATCCGTCCGTCAGTGGGCCAGGAGGGGAAAAAGTCCAGCCGGCGTGCTTGGGTCAGGCCGGGTGAGGTCAGCTGGTCAGTCCGAATATACATGTATGCTTATTCATGTTACCAGCAGTGTACTCGTGTAGTTAGTGCTTGGCGTCATACTCTCTCTCTGTGCCACCACTGCCAGCCAGCCACTAAGGCAACTTATGTCAGTGTGGCATTGTGAATGTGTTGGTTTGGTGGTGTACGCGCATGTGTCTGTGAGTGTGTGTGTGTGTGTGCAGTTGTGTGTTTGGTGCTGAGTCCATATATATATATTTTTTTTTGAAAAAGAAATGGTTGCACAGTGTTGAAAATTGTGGGGATACTACATGTTGGAACTGGAAGCTTACATACATCCTGTCCTCGTGTGTTGTGCCGGCTTCCTGAGTTTTTAGAAAGGTGAGTTTGGGTTTTTGAGGATAACATAGAGAATGGATTAAGATTGTAAGTGTGGGTTCTGATGAGGATATAGTGAACAGGTTGAGGTTGTAAGTGTGGGTTCTGATGAGGATATAGTGAACAGGTTGAGGTTGTAAGTGTGGGTTCCTAGGATGACATAGGGAATAGATGTAGGTCCCACTCTCTGGAACGCACTTCCATCTGAAATAAGACTTACTGACTGTACTTCCTCCTTTAAAAGGTTGCTCAAAACACACCTTTTTATCCTGATTCTTGTCCCTGACCACTGATCAAAATTGATTTCCTATTTGATTGACTCATCTTGACCCTAGTGCTGGTCTTTTGCTGTTTTGGGATATGATAAGGTTCTTCATTTCTATTTTACTTCATCTTATTTTTTTTGGTTAATGTGAGTACATGTAGGGTGAATCCGTGAATGTGCGTTTTCTTTGTTATTCCCTGTTGTGTTTTTGGGATGCTGTAATTTTTGCAGGCACGGCGTGTGTGTTGTGTGTATGTGTGTATGTGTGTGTGTGTGTGTGTGTGTGTTGTGTGTATGTGTGTTGTGTGTGTGTGTGTGTATGCATTGTACTGCACTGCACATTTTCTTGATATATTGCTCTTATTTTACTTTTATTCTCTGGCCATGTAATATGCTGTGTAATGTATGTGCATGCATTTTTTTCCTTATTTTTTGTGCTAGTCAAATTTTTCATGTTCATTTGTAACCTATTTAAATTGATTTGATTATACAGCCCTTAAGCCCATGTTTTTGGGAATTCGTGCTATATAAGCCTCCATTTGATTATTAATTATTATTATTATTTATTATTATTATTATTATTATTATTATTATTAAATTGATGTTGTGTGTCCTAGGATGACACAGAGTATAGATTGAGGTTGTAAGTGTGGGTTCTGATGATGATATAGTCTGTAGATTGAGGTTGTATGGGTTCTGTTGATGATATAGTGTATAGATTGAGGTTGTATGGGTTCTGTTGATGATATAGTGTACAGATTGAGGTTATATGGGTTCTGTTGATGATATAGTATGACCCAGACTTTTTGCTTTCTACTCAAGGTAACGCGCCTTGCCTAGAAAGCAAAAAGTCTGGGTCAGAGTGTGTGGTGGTTTGTACCCTGTTTGGGCCCAAAACTTTTTCCCCATTTATTAGACCCTGAGTGGTGGTCTGGGTGCCTTTTTTCAGATGAGATGATAAACGAGGTCCTGTGTGTTAAACATCACTATTAAGCGCACATAAAAGAACCCATGGCAACAAGGGGATTGACCCTGACAAAATCTGTAGAAAAAAGCCACTCTGATAGGGAAACAAATACAGTTGCATGCAGGAAAAAGAAAAAAAAGGGTAGGCCCTGCACTTGTGGCCATGGGCTCTCCCTGAAAAGAGCAGCCCGAATTTCAGGCAGAGAAATCTGCTGTGACATAAAGTGGTATAAAATACAAAATACAAAATTGTGTATAGATTAGTATGGTTTGTATGGGTTTTGTGTTGATGATATAGTGTATAGATTGAGGTTGTATGGGTTCTGTTGATGATATAGTGTATAGATTGAGGTTGTAAGTGTGAGTTATGAAGAGAGGACTGAGATATGAGAATTGAGTTAAGTGGTTGAGTTGGTGGGGTTTTAAAGGACAAGATAGAGAATAGATTGGGGTTTAAGAGTGGGTTTTGAGGAGGAAATAGAGAATAATATAACTGAGGTTGGTTTGTTGGGTGCAGGCACTGGGGTTTGTACCATAGTTCTGCCAATTTGGCTATTCATAATCTGTGTCATTTTTGTGAACATTGTGTTGTGATAAGAGTAAAAGCCAATTTTGTGTTATGTTTTAATTTGGAGAGAGAGAGATTCAAATAATATAGCCTGGAATTTCCGTAGGGTATCACACACTTTTTTTGTTTGTTGAGGTCCTTGGACCAAATTCTAATATGGATATAATTTTAAACATAGCCTCTGTGTGTGTGTGTGTGTGTGTGTGTGTGTGTGTGTGTGTGTGTGTGTGTTTTGCCCACATGTATGTTCATGTGCAGACCCACGTGGCATATACATGTATACATATGCTTGTTCGCACATATTTAGAGTATATGAAAAAACAAGGAGGGGTAATTGCAGGCTAGAAAGTCCCATTAATATTGGAGTGTCACCCACTCCTACAGAAGATAAAAATCGAAGGAAGGAAGGCTGGTTTGTGCTGTAGGGGCCCATTGACCGAGTTGTGAAGCAATTAAGGACTATTTCTAGATGAGGAATAGTGATCTGAGCTCTGTCAAACTATTTTCATTTTTTATTTTATTTTATTAGAAAAAAGATGAGGAATAGTGATTTGAGCACTGTGGGACTAATTAAGGAAAATCCTTTCAGGCAAAAAATGGACTTTTCCCCATCCTACATTCAAAGTTGGGATAGTGTTGGGGTGGGGAGGTGGGGTGGGGGCAAACTCTGTCTGTCCCCCCCCCAAAAAATTCAAATTACCTGCAGCAAACCTCCCAAAACAGAATACCTCTCCTCCTCCCAGCCCCCTCCTCTAAACCTGCCCTCTCTTTCACTCCTTTGACAGATGAGTTTTTTTCCCCAGTTCTGTGTCAATGCCACACAGTACTTTCCCAACTGAAGGAATGCCACCCCCCACCCCCCAGCCCAGTGCTGCTACCTAAACAGTGACGACACAACCCCCCCCTCCTCCTCCCCTCCCCCCCCCTCATAAAAAACACAGCCAAGGTGTTTCTGCCGGCGCCGTTGGCCTACACATCCAGTAAAACATGGCCTCCCGGTAAATTTAGCTGCCCGCTGGCCTTGACAGACCAGCTTTGAAAGAGGGGGGGGGGGGGGGGTGTGGGAAGGAGAGGGGAAAGGTCAAGGGAAGAGGTGGTGGGAGGGTGGGTTGGAGAGGGGGTGGGTGGGGGTGGGCTGGCCAGAGGCCAACAAGTGGGCAGTAGTATAGTACAGTGGGCTATCACGTGTTGGCGCGGCCCCCAAGTAAAGACAGAGCAGAGCACAGAATGTCGGTGTGCTCTCTCTCCCTCTCTCTCTCTCTCCTGCTCTCTGGGGTGTACCGCATGTATCAGCGGGGAAAAGTAGGCTAGCAGGGTGCTTGCTGTCGGCTTGTGTAAGGTTCTGCTGCTGAAGTTGTTCAAGACTTGCATCTCTCTCTCCCACCCCACCTCTCAAGGGATTGGTTTGTTTCTGCTTCTTCTCCTGAAAGGGCATCAGTGTCTTCGTCATTGTTCGTTTTTTTTGTGGAGGTCATTTTTTTTCCTGTGTGGTGAAGTGTTGGGAAGCCTGGAGAGTGTTTCGTAATTCGTTTACGTTGTGTGGGTGACTACAGATGAGGCCTGTGTGGTCAGTGTTGGCTGTGGTGGTGGTGGTGGTGGTGGTCATGTACTTTTAACGTTCCGCTTTTGATCGTGTGATCTGGGAACAAGATTTTCCTTGCGTGGATTATGGAACATCCTGTGGTCAGTATTGCTCCAGTTTTTTTGTTGGGATGATTATTTATTTATATATATTGTTTATAACATTTTTTAACTTCTAGATTTCTGGTCATGAAATTCTGGTTGCTTTCCCCAAGAATAGAAGCGATTATTACCACAGTGTGGTGTTATCTATCAAAAAAAAAATCCATTTTAGGTCTATGTTTCTCAGTAAAGTTGCTTTTTCCCTTTGGTACTTGCCAGAGGCAGCTCTTTTGTTGCTGTTCATGTTATTTTATATTATATATATTATACATTTATTGAAGATATGTTGCACTGGAACTTCTGTTTATTCAGCCATCTGAAAGACAAGCACCCAGACCACCACTAATGGAAAAAACTGGTTTAAAACAGATACAATCTTGATGGGTGCATTATCTCTGAATCACAATTTTGGGGGTTTTATGGTTAAAAATCACTTCCACTTTAGAACAAACCTGGTGATAATTTCAACAGGGGACTGTTATGAGTTTTTATGTGAAGAAGGTTGTTGATTTGTAGATTCTCCTCTCCCTCCCCCCCCCCAAAAAAAAAAAAATCAACACATGAAGGAAAACATGGAGTGAAAAAAAAATAAAGAGGAGTTGAAAACTGTACCATGTTTCATGAATTCAAACAGCAGTCAGTTCACTTGGAACACATCCAGCTCGACTTACAAATTCCAGTACGGCTATGTGTGGATCCACTCTACATCTTGTACATTATTAAATCGACCTTTCATCCAGCATTAGACTCGGGTAGTGGCTGTGGTATCAAATGTATAAAGTGTGAGGACTTTTTGGAAGCAGTGGGCTATATAGGTTGAAATATATTGTTCTTGGGGAAAAAAGCTCAAAGCTGAAAGGAGGTTGTTTGAGCAGCTACAAGCTAAGAACTGATGTTGTGCTTGACCAATGGAAAGCATGCCTTTTAATTCATACAATCAAGGAAATCATGGGAAATTGAAATTCACATACCCCCCCAACCCCCGAAAAAAAAGAAAAGAATAAAGTAAAAATGAAAAATGATTTTTTTGTTTATTGTAGTTTTATTTTTTTATAACAAACAAGACCACTCCAAAGTACATTACAATGATAAGATAACAATGATAACAATAATAGCAATAACAAACTGGGCACTGTAAACAACTAGTGGCAAAACTCCAGAGTAAATGAGACAAAAAAGGACGGTGTGTTGTGTGTGTGGTTGTGTGTGTGGTGTGTGTGTTGTGTGTGTGTGATGTGAGTGGTTGGTGTGGTGGTGCTGTGTGTGTGGGTGGGGTGGGTGCGTGCGTGCGTGGTGTGTGTGTGTGGTGGGGGGGGGTGGTGCGTGGTGGGGGTGCGTGCGTGCGTGCGTATGTGTGTGTGTGCGTGTAATATGTGGTGTGTGTATGTGTGTGGTGTGGTGTGTGTGTGTGGTGTGTGGTGTGTGTGTGTGTAGTCAGCACTTATATCAATGGTACTTGTAGCAGTGCTTGGTTTTTTCATCAGCCTCTGTGTGTGTGTGTGTGTGTGGAGAGAGAGAGAGAGAGAGAGAGAGAGAGAGAGAGAGAGAGAGAGAGAGAGAGACAGAGAGACAGAGAGACAGAGAGAGACAGACAGAGAGAGAGAACATAGAATGGCT
>CM060318.1:83945621-83970621 GCA_030674155.1 Stramonita haemastoma | reverse complement strand
GTCTATCCTGTTTCTTTAAATCATAGTTTGAACTTTAGTTGTTGGTGATGTGGTATTTTTGGGGAGGTTTTGCTATTTTTTATGGTTTGTTTTAGTTTTTGGGTTTATATATTTTGTGTTGATAGTCCCTAATCAGGGCAAGGGTCGGACCAGGTCAGGTCAGGTCAAACCTAGTCAGGCTGACCACAAACCACACACACACACCACCACACCACCACACCACACGCACACAGCACACGCACCCACCACACCACACCACACCCACGACCACGCACCACCACACCCACCACACCACCACCGCACACCCACACCACACACCACCCACACGAACCACACCACACCACACCAGCACCACACCCACACCACCGCACCACACCCACCGCACACCGCACCAACACTGCACCACAGCACCACACCACCACACCACACCACACGCCACCGCACCACCGCACCACACCAACACCACACACCACACCACCACACCACACCCACCAACACACAACACACACCACACCACAACCCACACGCGCCACGGAGCGGGATAGCCTGGTGGTTAGAGTGATGCGCTCGTGATCTGCTAACCCGGGTTCGAATCTCGTTCGAGACGATTTTTCCTCTGGAGTTAACAGAGGTGCCAACTCCCCTCTCCCGAAGGTCCCTCGGATGAGACTATAAGCAGAGGTCCCGTGTGCGAACGCACGCAGAACATTTTGCGCCCACGTTAAAACCCGTTCCGCTTTTCGGAAAGAGTAGGCGATTGTGTGTCAGTGGGAACGGATAACACAATTTACACAACTGCATGCGCACAGGGACCAGATGTAAAAACGCACGTGAGTGCTTGTTCAACTATCTTCGAAACAAAAGAATAAAAAAAAAATAAAACAACACGACACCACAGTTGATAGTAACATGATTAACAGTTAAATCATTGGTCGGAAACTATAAATCGCATTGCTGCGTCTCTTCGTTTTCTCCTTAGGTCAAATTTGTAAGGGACATAATCATACAGGATGATCACCGGCAGGTGTTTTTTTTCTATGCGGTCTACAAATAGAAACAGGTTTTGAAACAAGACCCCTAGTGAAGAGTGAGGGTGTTGAATTCTTTCCCAGAGCTTAATGAAGTTTTGTTAAAGGGGACACACAGACAGTTGTCAAGGTGAATTATCTTTATGTTATATCATATCATATCACATACTCACATCAATCACATCACATCACACATCACATATCATATATCATATATATCATATCATACCATATCATATCATAAACCATACCATACCATACCATACCATACCATACCATACCATACCATACCATAAATCATATCGTATCGTACCTTACTATCGTATCGTAATCCTATCCTATCTATCGTATCGCTACGTATCCTATCCTATCCTATCTCTATCCTATCCTATCCATATATCTATCCTATCCTATCCTACAATCTATATCATCCTACTATCACAATATCATATTATATCATATCATATCATTTCAAATCAGATTCAGATCAGATCAGATCAGATCAATCAGATCAGATCAGATCAGATCAGTCAGATCGCACCGCAACGCACCGCACCGCACCGCACCGCACCGC
Source organism: Stramonita haemastoma (assembly GCA_030674155.1). NCBI lineage: Eukaryota > Metazoa > Mollusca > Gastropoda > Neogastropoda > Muricidae > Stramonita > Stramonita haemastoma. The sequence goes on along the minus strand of CM060318.1, from coordinate 83,969,019 downwards.
ACCGCACCGCACCGCACCGCACCGTATCATATACCACATATCATATCGTATATCATATCATATATCATATCATAATTCATATCATGTCATATCATATCATACATCATATATCATATCACATCATGTCACATATCACATCACATCACAGTACATCATGTGATATCGTATTATATTGTACTGTACGCATTGTATCATACTGCATTATATTGTATACACACGTCCAGTGAGGGCAGATTTCTCTGCATGAAATTAGACTGCCTCACCCAGGGAGCGCGCGTTCCCACAGGAGCACCGACCGTTTTTCAAGCATGTGTATTTGTTTCCTTGTATTGTATTGTATTGTATTGTATTGTATATTGTATTGTAATTGTATTGTATTGTATTGTATTGTATTGTATTGTATTGTATGTATTGTATTGTATTGTATTGTATTGTATTGTATTGCATTGTATTGTACTGTATTGTATTGTATGCTTTGTCTTACATATTGTATTACATTGTATTGTATCGCATTTCATTGCATCGTATCGTATTGTATTGTATTGCATTGCATTGTATTGCATTGCATTGCATTGTATACTACCAGCAGATTTCTCTACGTGAAATTTGAACTGACCTTTCTGGGAGAGTGCGTGTTGCTACGGGTAGCCCTTAAAAAACAACACCTCGTGTCTATGTGGTTATTTCCTCCGCTAGAGTGGCTTGTTTTCTTCAGTCTTTGACAGGAACACCTTTTCCTTTGCCGTGGGCTCTTTTACGTGTGTTAAATGCACGTTGCACATGGGCTCTCGGTTTATGGACTCATCCTGAAGATTTGCAATGAGACCACCAGTCATGGTCGGTCTTAATGGATTGGGGAAAAATTTGGTTAAGGTGAGGATCAAACCCATGGCCTTCTGCTCTCTAGACGGTGCATTGGCTCTGTACCACCGATTCGTAATAATAGCAATGGATGACCCCCTCCCCCCCTTCCAACCCCCCCCCCCCACAAAAACCAAAACCAATACAAAACAAAATCCGAAAACAAAACAAACCCCAAACTAAACAAAACAAAAAAATATAAACAGGGGTGGGATAGCCTAGTGGTTAGAGTGATGCGCCTGTGATCTGACGGCTTGGGGTCGAGCCACCACGGAGGCGCCTGTTATAGGGAATTTTACCCTAATGTCGACATAAGCACTGACTCCACTCCCCCCAAAAGTATTTTGGATGAGACTATAAATCGAGGCCCTGTCTGTCAATGCAAACAGGAAATCTGCTGATACGTTAAAACCCTGTTCCAATTTTTCGCTCGGAAAAGTTGGCCATTTTGTGACAGTAGTTGAAAGGATGACGATTAAAAAAAATGTTCACACAGTTGTCTTCAGTTGGAGTGCAGCTACCTTACTGGTGGGTGTAAACTGTCACTTACACAAAATCTCACCATTGGTGAACTTTGGAGCTCAGGCTGAGGACTGAACCCTCCCCCCCCCCCCCCGAAAGATTTCATCATTTATTTTGTTGTTGTTTGTTTTGAATTGAAACTGAAAAAAAAGATTTTAAAAATGATGTTAAGTAATAACTGGTTATGTGCGCTTGTTTTGCTCAACTTTGAAAATTGATTTCATTATTGATATTAAGTTTCAACTGGTTACCTGTACTTGTTTTTGCTCCATTACTCACCGTTTAATTATTTCCCGTCTGTTTTCTTTTTGATGTGCACTTCATGAAAGCTTTGGTCTTAGAAAGGGAAAAAAGCTCACTTAATGACATTCGCGTGCATGCACAACACACGTGTGTGTGTGTGTGTGTGTGTGTGTGTGTGTGTGTGTGTGTGTGTGTGTGTGTGTGTGTGTGTGTGTGTGTGTGTGTGTGTGTGTGTGTGAAATTCAGTCTGATTTTTACTTCTGGATGGTACATTTGATAACTAGCAATACATTTTATTGCTTTTTTGTGCAACATGCCACCCATGAATGTGTGTGTGTGTGCGCGCGCGCGCGCGCGCGCGGTGTGTGTGTGTGTGCGCGCGCGTGTGTGTGTGTTGTGTACGCGCATGCATATGCGTGTGTATGTACGCGTATGTGTGGGGCACGCGCGCGCGCATTTTGAGACCAACTTGTCATGTTAATGATTTAGTGTCCCATTTAAATCACAGATAGATCTCTGAGTTTTCAGAACAGTGACATTTTGGTGCGGTTGGTTTTGACAGGAGATGCTGGTAATAAGAGTTGCAATCTGCCCAGAATCGATCCAGTTCATACAATAGTGTCTTATTTACTGACTGAGGTTTCGAGGTCGTTTCACTGTCAGTTTCTTGGACTGCTGCGGAAAACAAAGAAATGCCAAGTATACCCAAACACACCCTGCAAACCCTCACATGCACGCGTTTCCGACTCTCTATCTGTCTCACCACCTCTGTCTTCGACTCTCTGTCTTTGTCTGTCTGTCTGCCTCTGTCTCTTCCTATCTCACTGCTCAGTCCTGTCTGTCTGTCTCTGTCTGTCTGTCTCTGTCTGTCTGCGTCTCTGTCTGTCTCTGTCTCTTCCTGTCTCACTCCTCTGTCCCTGTCTGTCTCTGTCCTCTTTCTGTCTGTCTTGTCTGTCTGTCTGTCTCTTCTGTCTGTCTCGTCTGCTCTGTCTGTCGTCTCAGTTAATATCATTGTCTGTTAGCATGACTGATGTCAACTTAATCCACGCTCTTGTTAGCATGTAGACACTGTATTCTTCCATCCCTGTCCTTCCCTACTAACGCCTCCTGCACCTGCGTGTTACGAGAACTGCCAGTAAGAGAACCAATCTTAATTCACTTCATCCCCTCCCTTACCCTTCTAACCCTCCTTCACTGTCGTTTGTTACTCGAGCATCAACTAGTTTAATTCTACTTTCATCCTCTCTCCTCACTTCTTTCTTTCTTTCTTTTTTTCTCTCTTCTCTTTCTTTCTTCTTCTATCTTTCTTCTTTCTCCTTCTCTCTTCCTTCCTTCTCTTTCATCCATCCTTCAACTTCCTCCTTCCTTCTCTTCCTTTCCTCTTCACCTGCTTTCTCATTCTCTCCATCACCAAACCTGTCACCCTATCCTGAATGATTTCTTCTCTCTTCTAGGAAGCTTTGAACACCTACAGATTTCCTCTTTTCTTTCCATTTCTTCCACCGCACCCTCCCTCACCCCCCCATAACCATTTTTTCCTCCCATGTCAGATGAAAACAAGCGCATGGTTTAAGATTCTGTGAAGAGAGAGAGAGGAAGAAGGATGATGAGGAGGAGAAGGACAGACAGCAGGGAAGGGAAAATGAAGGTTACTTTCTGAAGTTGAAGAGAGGAGGAGGAGGGAGAAGAAAAGTGTTTTAGAGGAAGAAAGAGACCGGGGATTTCTTCTCTACCCCCCCCCCCCCATCTCACCCCCTTTCTGTCTTTTTCTCCCCTTGTTCGGGAGAGTGGTTGGGAAGGTGGTGGTACAGGGGAAGGGTGAGGGGTGGGGGGTGGTGGTCACCATCTGGGACGCGGTGGTCAGGGCAAGAGAAGGCCTTGAGCCACTACTAGGTGAGTTGACCGTTCGTTCCCCTTTGCCCCCCCCCCCTCATCCATCCTCTTCCACCCCAACTTCCCCCCCCCCCCCTCTCTCTCTCTGTCTCGCTGGCTAGGCAGTTACGATGTCAGGATTTTCAGTGCGTTCGCACCTTGTGCATTAAAACTCTTCTTCTCCTTTCCTCTTTTCTTCCCGTGTGGACACTACCCTCTCTCTGAAGACAAAAAGACTTTCTCCATATAACGGCTGCGTACCGGCTTTTCTTTCCTCTCCTCTCTGTCCTCTTCTGTCTGTCCCTCCAATCTTGACCATTCTTCTCCACCACCCTCTTGTCCTCTCTCACCTTCCCTGTCTCTGGTCAGAGCTGAGCGTGCTCAGGTGTGGGTGGTCAGTGGGGGGTCAGCGCTTTGAGAGGCTGTTGATGACAGTCAGTGCTAAGTCCTAGACATTCAGGCTTTTTTTTTTTTGGTTGCGTGCTAGGGTACAGTGTTGTGTTGTTGTTGTGTGTGTGTGTGTGTTGTTGTGTTGTGTGTGGTGTGGGTGCGTGTGTGTGTGTGTGTGTGTGTGTGTGTGTGTGTGTGTGTGTGTGTGTGTGTGTGTGTGTGTGTGTGTGAGTGTGTGTGAGTGGTGTGTGTGTGAGTGTGTGTGTGTGTGAGTGTGAGTTATATATGAGTGTGTGTAGCCAATGTGTATATGTGCACGTTACACATACAAGGCAAGGCAAGGCATGGCAAAATTCTTTTATTCGAGGATAATAGATAAGCACTCGTGTGCTTTTTTTTACATCCAGTCCCCGCCCTTTTCAGGGATAACATCAAGATAAAAAGATAGCCTGAACTAAACAACAACAATTATAAAGATCCAAATACCAAGAGCAAGAAACCATACCAAGTATCAAACAATAGGTGAGAAATAAAACGGAGATACATATTAAGGTAATGCTATAAAAAGGCACTCATTCAGAAACGAAAATAAGACATACACACAATAAAACACACACACACACACACACACATACACCACACACACACACACCACACACACACACACACACACACACACACACACACACACACACACTCGTACCCTAGCACGCAACCAAAAGAGAGAGAGAGAGAGAGAGAGAGAGAGAGAGAGAGAGAGAGAGAGAGAGAGAGAGAGAGAGAGAGGAGAGTTTTAAGCCAATGCCAACAGTTAAATTCATGTAGTTAATTGACATCAATGAATTTAACTAACCATTTTCCAAACTGTGATACAGTTTTGAAGAGGAACTTGGTTTGCCTGATGCAAAAAGAACACAAAATAACAGCAGAATATGGGTTAGGAGATACCAAACCATTGACACTCCACTTGAATTCTATTTTGGTCATTATTCTACCATGATTTGATATGAAGTATTGCAGGTAATGGTAAAGCTATTCCCAGATCTACGTAGTCGTTTGGGAGCGAGATGTTAGAGACCTCAGCTTCTCTAGGGGCCAGCATAATGAGGACGGCGCCCATCTCCTGTCCCTCGCTGCTTTACCTTCCCTGACCCTAAAGAGGTCAGGTACTCATTTACAGCTGGGTGAACTGGGGGATTGTACTTAAGCCAAGCCAAAAGGAAAAATAACGAGCAGAGCATTCAATCCTGAATCCAGACATTGTTTTAAGGCTTTAGGTTTCACAACACCCCACTCCCTCAGTGTGTATTCTAACTTGTTTCATACACACACATGCACGCACGCACACCACACACACACACACACACACACACACACACCACCACGCACGCACGCACGCACACCACACACCACACACACACACACACACACACACACACACACACAACACACACACCACGCGCCGCACCCCCTCCCCCCACATTTCAAAGGATGAAAAAATGAGTGAAAGTTGCGGGGTTATATATTATTCTTTTATTCTTTTATATCGAGGATAACAGAATAAGCAATCATGTGTTTTTTTTCATTCGGTCCCCGTGTGTATGCAGTTTTGTAAATATTGTCATCTGTTCCCACCGGCACACGATGGCCTACTCTTACGAAAAGCGGAACAGGATTTAACGATTATATCAGGGAAGGTGGGACAAGAGAAAGAAAAAAGATGACTTCGAATATAGAGGTTAAGAATGGGAAGACCATGGAATGGAGAGGGATGAGGGATGGTGAGGAGGGAGGGGGGAGGGGCAAGAATGCAGGGAAGGTTGGGGGGGGGGGGGGGGGTAGAATGTGTACGTACGCAAGATGCCGCCGACCCCGGCTAGCTGCAAGAGGCAGTGACCAGATAGCAGTGGGCAAGAGGGGAACGAACGGTCAACTCACCCACAGCCTCAAGGCCTCTCTGCCCTGACCAGCTCGCCCCAGGTGGAGGAGTGATCGCCCTTCCCCTCCTCTTTACCTCCCTTGCCCACCCATCTTCTTTCATGGACGCTGTTGTATTATTGCCCTCTCTTACCTTTTTTTTTCTTCTCCTCCTTCACAGCATCCTTCCGCAACCTCCCCCCCCCTCCTCTTCTGCTACCCCCCCCCCCCCCCAGTTGGTCTGAAAGGTTTTTCATCCCTTGACCTTCGTCTTTCTGTGTCTGTGTCTGTGTGTAGTCTCTCTGTGTGAGTCTTATGCTATCTTTCTCTCTCTCTATTTAACTTGCTCAGTATCCCTATCACTGCCTGCCTGCCTTTTTGTCTGTCTATGTCTCTGTCTGTCTGTCTCTGTGTCTGTCTGTTTGCCTGCCTGCCTGCCTGTCTGTCTGTCTGTCTGTCTGTCTGTCTGTCTGTCTGTCTGTCTGTCTCTCTTGATAAATAAAGACATGGTGCCACTATTCCTTGCGATGCAATTGAACTGTTTATTCTTTTACTTGTAAATGACAGTTTGTTTGTTGTCCGAGACTAAAAAAAATTTACAGCATGCTGCAGCTTCGCTACAATTAAAGGTTAACATGAAGAAAAGTAATATCATTGTATTTAGCATAGGTGTATTTTTGAGTGCCAGGAAGAGATATTTTCAGAGTGTAATATGACGTGTCCTGAACAGAACATCGTTTGTTTGAATGTCAATTGCTCAAAGACTTACATGAGAGAAGCCGATGATACCTGTGTTTTGTGCTCTGCGTTTCTGTTTTAACAGCACACTTCACATTAGAGAGTGAAAACAAAAAGAAAAAAAGAGATTCTTGTTCCCCATGTCTATTTTTGTGTGTGCAAAGAATTTGGATTCACGGGCACCCGTATATTTTGTGCGTGTAATATTTCTTTATTCTTAAGAATTGTATCGTTTGTTTGGTATGAAACTTGAATTTACAGAGAATGGTGAAATAGATTTATTAACTTCATAATGATAACAAAACGAAATGGAATAAATATTCACCTCTTCCATTAATTTGTTAGTGTTAATGATGTCTACCTGTCGGCATAATGCTCAAAGTTTGTAGAACAGAAAGAGGTAGTAAAAATAGTTAACATGAAAATAAAACGAAAGAAGAAAAAAAGGTGTAATCACACCTCATCCTCTCCACCTCCCTCATACAGGAAAGGAAAAACAACAGATCAAATGTCCACACAATAGTCCAGACTTTGGCATACTGGAAAACAACAGAAGTCCGGGTCGGAGTGTGCGGTGGTTCGTACCCGTTTGGGCCCAAAACTTTTCCCCCATCCATTAGACCCTGAGTGGTGGTCTAGGCGCTAGTCTTTCGGATGAGACGATAAAACCAAGGTCCCGTGTGTTACACATCACTATTTAGCGCACGTAAAAGAACCCACGGCAACAAGGGGGTTGACCCTGGCAAAATTCTGTAGAAAAAAGCCACTCTGATAGGGAAACAAATACAGTTGTTTGCAGGAAAAAGAAAAAATAATGGGTAGGCGCTGCACTTGTGGCGACGCGCTCTCTCCGGGGAGAGCAGCCCGAATTTCACGCAGAGAAATCTGCTGTGACATAAAGTGGTACGAAATACAAATGGCCACACAACAGTCCAGACTTTGGCATACTGGAAAACAAGAGAACACATGCCCATACAACAGTCCAGACTTTAGCATACTGGAAACCAACAGAACATATGCCCACGAACGCGGGAAGCAACCTGACTTATGCAAACTGGCGAGTAACTAGCTTTCAGTGCCTTTACCCGTTACATGTTATGTATTGACAGTAATAATAATGTATAGTATTTATATAGCACTGAATCTTGTAAAGCAAACAAATCAAAGCCCTTGCAGATAGCGTAGCGTAGTAGATTACGTTGTTAGCGTGGACATCAGTAATATGATATGTACAGTTCTCCCCCCCCCCCTCTTCCCCATCTGTCAATCTTAGTCCCTCTCTTTGCTTTTGTCTGTCTGTCGCTGATGATTTTTGTCAAATGTTTATTGTGTCGTTTGCTGTTTATCAGTGTCTGTGTGCATAGAAATATAAATCATCGATACGGATGTACTGTACTATAATACAAAAGAAATGTGTATGTTGTTTGTGTATGGATTATTCATTTAGCTTATGCTTATTTACACATTTATTTATCTGTTCATTGACTGTCTCTTTTCCCTCTTTTCTTTTTTTCATAAGGACAGGTGCAAAGAAGCCACTGGCTTATAATGCAAGCACTCTCAATAAAAAATTCGAGTGCTCTCTCTCTCTGTGTCTGTGTCTGTGTCTCTGTCTCTCTTCCCTCTCTCTCTCCCCCTCTCCACCCTCTCTCTTCCCCCTCTCTCCTTCTCTCTCTCTCTCCCTCTGTCTCTCTCTGTCTCTCTCTGTCTCTGTCTGTCTGTCTGTCTCTTTCTCTTCCCCCTCTCCTCCTCTCCCTCTCTCTCCCCCCTCTCTCCCTCTCTCTACCCCCTCTCTCCCTCCCTCTCTCTTCCCCCTTTCTCTCCTCCTCTCTTTCTCCCTCTTCCCCCTCTCTCTGTCTCTGCTCTGTCTGTCTGTCTCTGTCTGTCTGTCTGTCTGTCTGTCTGTCTGTCTGTCTGTCTGTCTGTCTGTCTGTCTATCTGTCTGTCTGTCTGTCTGTCTGTCTGTCTATCTATCTGTCTGTCTGTCTGTCTGTCTGTCTGTCTGTCTGTCTCTCTCTCTCTCTCTCTCTCTCCTCTCTCTCCTCTCTCTCTCTCTCTCTCTCTCTCTCTCTCTCTCTCTCCTCTCTCCCCCTCCCTCCCTGTCTCTCTCCTTCCCCCCTCTCTCTCCACAGTGGAACTTTTGTCACGCCATGCATGCGTCATGAGTCAGTTGAACCTGGCCGAACTCTTTCTTACCTGTCCACCACACCTCAGAAAGTACACAAGATGATAATAGTCCTGTTTATCTCATCCTCATTTCTGCCCCAACTGACCACGCAACGTTCTTTTGCACTAAACATGGAGAAGCGTTATGAGTGCGGTTGCACTAGATTGAAGCGAAACTAACGAAGTTAGAACCCATGCCGTATAGGCTAATTCTTGCTCATTTCCTGTATCCATCCACTTTTTAATCCAGTCCCTGTGTGTATGCAGTTTTGTAAATTTTGTCATCCGTTCCCACCGGCACAGTGGCCTACTCTTCCAACTTGACTTGTGTGCAAGGTGTTCTGCGTGATTGATTGCAAATTCTAGATGTACCACTCCCTCCTCCCTCCCGTTCCGAGGCTCACCAATGGTAAGATTTTTCGTATGCAACTGTTTTCACCCAAGCCCCGTCCTAAAAAGGGAGAAGTGAGAGTTTGATCCCAGTTCGACCACCCCCTTCCCCATCCTCAGGCACACATTTAGCACACGTAAAAGAATCCAAGGCAACAAGAGAGGTTTCCCTTTTCAAAAACAAACCACCAAATACATACAAGTACAAACAGGAGAAAAAAAAAGAAAAATGGGTGGCGCTGCTCTTGTGGCGACGCATTCTCCCTGAGGGAGAGCGGGCTGAATTTCACATGGAAAAATTTACTGTGACTAACAGTAGTAGGGTACAAGGAAATAGTCACACAGGCAAACTTCTCTTCCAGTGTGAACGTATCAGTCTTATGGGCTCAAAGCCATTCATTCCCAGGTGGGATGAGAGAGACAATAGTGCATTTATAATTCTTCTGGGTGACCCCCAAGATGTTCAGCTGGGGAATGCTCAAGGGACAAACAGCTCCAAGGGGACTCGAACCCCCTCCCCATCCCAGGGATGATTGCAATCACATGTCTGGTTTTCTCTTATAGTAATTCTCGTGTGTGTGTGTGTGTGTGTGTGTGTGTGTGTGTGTGTGTGTGTGTGTGTGTGTGTGTGTGTGTGTGTGTGTGTGAGAGAGAGAGAGAGAGAGAGAGAGAGAGAGAGAGAGAGAGAGAGAGAGAGAGAGAGAGAATAGCAATAGCAATAGCAATAGCAATAGTTTATTGTGACAAGCTTTACGCCCATTCACAAGGGGACAGAGGGATGGGGACTGGGCACAAAAATTCAAATACACATCATACATTGACATAACTGGATCTGTGACAAGGTTTCCATGTCACGCAATGTCTTTTGTCAAGTAGGCTCACTGGCTGGCTCTGTTTCGTGGTACAAACACGTGGATTGGGGTGCACACGTAGCTGTCCAGGGGTTATGCTTGCCTGCTCTCTCTCTATATCTATCTCTATGATCAACCACCACCTTCAACCAGAGAGAGAGAGAGAGAGAGAGAGAGAGAGAGAGAGAGAGAGAGAGAGAGAGAGAACGTTATTCCTCTTACACATTCGCTGTTTGCATATTTTGCACCTGTGCATTCATGCTGGCTTGTATCATATACACATACACAAACACGTGTGTACACTCTCACGGGTGGTGGTGGTGGTGGTGGTGGTGGTGGTGGTGTGTGTGTGTGTGTGTGTGGTGTGTGTGTGTGTGTGTGTGTGTGTGTGTGTGTGTGTGTGTGTTAGAAGTGTAAAAACATGTCAGATACTTCAAAAGTTGTAACACATCTGTTTATTGTAGACCCAAATCAGCGTTCTCGTTTTTTTGTTTTTTGGTACCTCTTGGATCTCATTTTTTTTATAGCAATAATAATAATAATAATAATAATAATAATAATAATAATAATAATAATAATAATAATAACAACAACAACAACAACAACAACAACAATAATAGCATTGTCCGTTCTTTTTTTATGATGCTGATGCTTATAATAATAATAATGATAATGATAATAATAATAATAAGGGATATATCTAGAGCGCTGTTCTCCCATTTTGCAGAGTTAGCACTAAGCGCTTTGCATAACAAAATGTGGCAATACATATCAAACATACTCAAGAATGGATGTAACCGTGCACTTTTAGCCTGTAAAGACACCACACTAATCACGAAAACAGCTGAAAAAACATTGCACAAAACTCGTACACACGCGCGAACTAATCCACACATACGCACCAGCAAGTGTGTATGAATTTTTTTTTTAAAACAATAGAATTTCTTTTTAACCGCTATTAATTATATAATTCATTTTACTATGGACATCAGTACTTCTGATGAACCAATATCGACGGCCGAAACTAAGTGTAGAAGGGAAACAACACGCATCTTGTAGTCATTAGGGAAGCAGGATTTACTTCTCTTTGGTCTCAGTTTCTTTCGCGATGTTTCCAGTTATGGTCAGTTTTGTTTTGTTGTTTTAAAAGCCAGTTTTTCAGAAAATGTGTACTTTGCACGACTGACCTGCATTCACGCAAAGGTCATCATAGTTCATGTAGGTCACATTAAAAATAAATTTAAGTACTCCCACAAGTACACTACCTATTAATGACTCACCTCTCCCCCCTCCCCCCCAACAATATTTCTCTATCTGGTTTCGGGGAGATCGGTCAGTCGACTAGGGCTAGTTTATTCGGCGCATGCGCTGTGGCTGTGAGGAACTGACCGACTTTAGGTTGTTTACAAGGTGGAAAGGCGGTTGATCGCCAAGAGGGCTTCAGCTGTTACATCAACTGTAGATTACACCGCTGTTTGTTATTCAGTCACAGACTGGGACTAGGCTATGTTATAGGCTAGTGTAGGACTTGGACCTCAACATAGGAATTTTTATTTCTGTCCGTGTTTTTAGTGTAGAGAATGACTTAGTAAGACATTTCTTTAATAGAAAAATATAGATGTAGTAGTAGTAGTTGTTGTTGTTGTTGTGTGAGGTGTAGTTATGACTTTCCAGGTCGCTCATTTTTCGTGGTGTTCCGCCTCTACACACATGCACATCTACGCACACACACACACACACACACACACACACACACACACACACACACACACACACACACACGTATACACGCACATACACACATACACACACACACACACACACACACACACACACACACACACACACACACACACACACCACACACACGTATACACGCACATACACGTACACACACACACTTCTCATCATCGGCATCATCATCATCATCATCATCATCACCACCATTCATCATCACCTTCATTTTCATTTTATTTATTATCAATGTCAATCAATTAGTGGCAAACATTGACGTGCTTGTTAATCAGGTTAAAGTTGGTCTAACATGGATAAGCTTTACACACACACACACGCGCGCGCACACACACTTACACACACACACACACTCTCATCTTGCGGACACGTTAAAAACCTGTTCCACTTTTCGATAGAGTAGGCCATTGTGTGCAGGTGGGAACAGATGACAAAGTTTACGAAACCGCATACACACAGGGACTGGATGTAAAAAGGCACAAAAGTGCTTATTCCTTTATCCTCGATATAAAAGAATAAATGAAAAATGAAAACACACACACACATGTACTCACTCATAGTCCCCTGAAGTTACCTCCCCCCCGTCCTCCCTTGCTTTCTACAGAGTTTCAGGGGGCGGCAGTTTGGAAGGGACACACCACGTCACCACATGATATTGGTTTTATTTTACTTTAATTGTCTGGCCATGTAATATGCTGTGTATTGTATGTGCATGCATTTTTCCTTGTTTTGTGCTAGTCAAATTTTTCATGTTCATATGTAACCTATTTAAATTGATTTGATTGTACAGCTCGGTGAGCCCATGTTTTTGGGAATTCGCGCTATATAAGCCTCCATTTATTATTATTATTATTATTATTATTATTATTATTATTATTATTATTATTATTATTATTATTAAATAGTAGAAACAAACCTAGACAGCATGGTGTTGAATATTTTCAAAATATGTTTCTGGATGAAAAGAAAGAAAGAAAGGAAAATGGGAGTAACTGTGTTTTACTTTGTGAGGGCAGGAGTAAAGGCTTACTACAGTCTTGCGTCATTCTACCTGTTTACGAAAGCCTCCAAACATCGTGACCTTTGAACGCCATAGAAACGCGTCATTTTTCCTTTGGCTAGATAAAGCACGTACATGATAGCTATAAACATACGTCACAGTCTCCAAGTTCCAGGATTGACGAAAAAACGAAGAAGAACCTAATAATAGATTCCCTTGATCAATGAGTTTTCCCCCTCATCCTGTTTTTGAGTGTAGTCCCCATAGGGTATAAAGTGCGTAATATTCACAGCATAACTTTGTCAAATTTTGTGAACATCTCTCTCTCTGTCTCTCTATCACTGTCTCTGTCTGTCTGTCTGTCTGTCTGTCTGTCTGTCTGTCTCTCTCTCTCTCTCTCTCTCTCTCTCTCTCTCTCTCTCTCTCTCTCTCTCTCTCTCTCTCTGCCTGTATGTTCCGCCGTCTGTCTGTCTTCCTGTCTGTTTATCTCTGTTTCTGTGTGTGTCTGTTTTTGTGTGTCTCTTTAAATTTTTTAAATTATTTTTAAGATCAGATTTTCAGTGTGTCTCTATCTGTTTCTCTGTCTCATTTGCACTCTTGTCTGTTTCTCTGTCTATCTCTGTTTTCCTACCCCTTCTCTTCCCACCCCCACCCCCTTACCCTCTCTCTCCCCACCCCCTCGCTATCTACCCCCTCTCTCCCTTTGCCCCCCCCCCCCTCTCTCTCTCTGTTCTGATGTCTTATGATTTGGCTCTTTCTCAAAATATTGGGTGTGTGCTTGTTTCAGATCGAAGAGAGAGTAACATCAACACCACTTCGTTATGGATGACAGGTGCGTAGAATAAGTTGTGTGTGTGTGTGTGTGTGTGTGTGTGTGTGTGTGTGTGTGCGTGTGTGTGTGTGTGTGTGTGTGTGTGTGTGTGTGTGTGTGTGTGTGTGTGTGTGTGTGTGTGTGTGTGTGATTTATTTATTTATTTATTTATTATTCTTTTATATCGAGGATAATGGGATAAGCACTCTTGTGCTTTTTTACATCCAGTCCCCGTGTGTATGCAATTTTGTAAATGTCATCTGTTCCCACCGGCACACGATGGCCTACTCTTACGAAAAGCGGAAAAGGATTTAACGTGTGCGCAAGATGTGTGTGTGTGTGTGTGTGCGTGCATGCGTGCGTGCGTGCGTGCGCTTTGTTTGGTTTTGTTTCTATCTGGTACTTTGTTTTGTTCTTTCTTTGTCTTTTTCATCGTTTTAATAAAAGGGATCGTAAACACCTGCGATTTCCTTGGCTGAGTCTGTGCATGTTCGTTGGGGAGGAGAAGGAGGGGAGGGGGGGGGGGGTATGGGTGAAGGGGGTGGGATGGGGGTGGGGGTTGCGCTGAAGACTGACGTGATTCAAGGCTTCAAATGTATGGGCTGTCAGGGGGGGCAGTGATTTGCGATGCAGTCAGTTATCCCCCTTCTTTCCAATCGCGCGTCTTTTCCGTTTTGTCTGTCGACGTTTGCTTTGTTTTCGGTATTTTTTCCTTTTAGGATTTTAGATGGCTTTTTTTTTCTTCTTTGGATGTTTTGCTGGATGGTTGATTGGATCAAAACGATCTAGTTTTTCCCCCCTCCTGCAAACTTTTGTGTTTCTTGTAAATGTGCCAGTGTGTGTGTGTGTGTGTGTGTGTGTGTGTGTGTGTGTGTGTGTGTGGTGTGTGTTTGTGTGTGTGTGTGTGTGTGTGTGTGTGTGTGTGTGTGTGTGTGTGTGTGTGTGTGTGAAGTCAAGTCAAGTCAAAATTTTATTTCCAGATGGTACATTGAATAAGCAGTACAATTGCTTTTTTTTTTTTTTTCATCACGCCATCCATCTAAGAAAAAGAAATATGCACATTTGAAAAAGGAAAAAACCTTAAGAAGTGTGTGTGTGTGTGTGTGTGTGTGTGTGTGTGTGTGTGTGTGTGTGTGTGTGCGCTAGTGTGTGTGTGTGTTAGTGTGTGTGTGTGCGTGTGTGTATGCGCGCGCGTGCGTGTGTCTGTATGTATGTGTGCGCGCGCGCGCGCACGGGCACTTGTGCTTGCTTGCGTGTGTTTGTAAATATGTCGTGTTGCTTTATGCTTTGCACACAACCACTGCACTGACAAATCATTAAAGAAAAAAACCCCAAATAGTACGTTATTCTCTGCTTTTGTGCTTACTTACAGTATTTTATGATCAGTTGCTGGTGAACAGAAACTCCAGTCATTTGTGCTTAGGGTTATATGATCTATGAATATTGTACAAGTGTACAAGTAATGTTGTACGACATGACTCATAAAACTACGGAGATGATAGGATGTAAAGTGGACGATACATAGGCCTAGCTTGTAAGGAGTATGTGTGTACAGATTCAAATATAACTATCAGCATATAGTAGAACCTTCATTGGCACTGTTAGAAGGAAACGTTATAATCTGAACGAACTGGTGCGCGCGCGCGCACGCGCACACACACACACATACACACACACACACTTACACACACACGAGTATATATGTATTATAGATATATGCATATATAATTATGTACAGTGTATATTTATTTATTTATTTATTTATTTATTCTTTTATATCGAGGATAACAGAATAAGCAACATGTGCTTTTTTTCATCCGGTCCCCGTGTGTATGCAGTTTTTGTAAATATTGTCATCTGTTCCCACCGGCACACGATGGCCTACTCTTACAAAAAGCGGAACAGGATTTAACGTGTGCGCAAGATGTTCTGCGTGCGTTCGCACACGGGGCCTCGGTTTAAAGTCTCATCCGAAGGACTTTTGGGGAGAGTGGAGTCAGCACTGATGTTAACTCCAGGAAGAAAATTTCCTCGACCGGATTCGAACCCGGGTCTTCAAATTGCCAGCGCAATGTTCTGACCACTAGGCTATCCGCCCCCATATATAGTGATATTGAGAGAGAGAGAGAGAGAGAGAGAGAGAGAGAGAGAGAGAGAGAGAGAGAGAGAGAGAGAGAGAGAGAGAGAGAGATAAGCACACACAGACACACACACACAGACAAAAAATCGAAGAGACACATCACCAACACGCAAAGTGACCCTAAAACTTCGTGCAGACAGCAGATTTGAACTTTCGATCTCGTGACCTGCGATTGCCAGTACAAAGAGGAGGCTGTCACTGACATGTCAGAGAGTGACACTAATGCCAGGCCTGACTGACACCCTGTCGGCGCCATGTCCGGCGTGGCATGAAAGCAGCTAAGATGTTACGCCGATCAACACTATCGCTGTTCGGCCAGGGCCTTTCTCCAGCACGCCAGGCTATCTATGTCTACGCAGAAGGTTGACCGGTGGCCGTGAGGAAACAGACACATTTAGGAAGCGCCAGGTTCCTCGGTTCCATCGCCTCCTGTATCCAGGCGATGGTGTGAGAGCGTTGTTTGTTGTTCAGAGGAGACGAGAGTCGTAGGCTCATGTGTGCTGGTGTAGAATGTCGTGCACGGTGAAGAAGAATCCATCTCAGGGAGCCAGCTGCTCCTGGTAAAATAAGAAAAAGTCTGCGATTGTTGATTCCTTTTGTAAAAGAACTCATACACAGACACAGGCTTAGAGACATACAGACACAAACACATACTCAGACACACACACATGCACACACGCACGCGCTCGCGCGCGCGCACACACACACACACACACACAGAGGCACAGACACACAGACAGATACACAGATTCACACACTACACACACACACAGGCACAGACACAGACACACACATACACTCATACGCATGCACATACGCACATGCATGCGTACACACCTTTGCATGCACTATCACGCACGCACACACACACGTACACACACAAAATCAATGTGAGTAGTTGATGCTTATGTTGCACTAAAAGTCTTATGTAACTTTAAAAAAAGACATTATTCTATTGCACACACACATACATTTACTTTGCGTTGATTCTAAATCGGTACTCTACGCATTAAAATCCACAAGTTCTAAGAAAAAGTCTAAAGTTATATTAGAGATCAATCATCTTATACATGTTTTAGCTTTAAGGGGTATTTGTGTCACTTTCTGTTGGGTACCTTCTCATGTGGGATTCTTACCAAATGAGTGGGCTGACAGAGCTGCAAAGAGAGGTGCAAAACATGGAGAGGATTCTGTAGAACTACACGTTCCATTATCTTTACAAGAAGGCTATCACTTACTAGAAGAGGCATTGTGGAGCAGGGCCAAAAAGGCTTATTATCCAAAGGAGCGCATATCAGAAAGGTCTTCATTCACTGTCACTAATTTAAAGGATATCGATCGCTCTGAGATCAATACAAGTTTTTTCACAGCAAGAAAGGTTAGGGCTTTATTTTTTCGGATAAAACTGAATGCGTTCATCACTAAATATAGCAAAAATATAAAATGTTTGTGCGGTGAGAAAATTACAAACAGTCACATAATTTTTGAATGTAAGAGTCTAAAACCATTCTTACCCTCTTTCTCGGAAAAATCCTTGGATAAGATTTTTAAAAATCTTAATTTGGCATTTCGTATAACAAAATCTTTAATGAATAGTTCTTTAGGAAATTTGTTATAGTTTTAAGTCATACTAGCAATTGTTATGTATTTACTTGTTGTTATCACTGTTTAACCCAAATCTATGTACTGTATACATTATTAAGAAAAAGACACCCATTTTACTGCACACATCCATCAACATACTAGACCCTCCCCTTCCCTTCCCATCGTCTAATATCACTTTGAGTGAACAGACGTAAAATTGAAGCAACAACAACACACATACATACACAGAAACAAACACACATTTATACACACAGCACACACACACACACACACACACACACACACCCCACACACACACACACACACACACACACACACACACACACGTATACACACGTACACACACACGTACACACACACACACACACACACATACACACACACACACACACACACACACACACACACACACACACACACACACACGACTACTAAGTCAAAAAGCCAGGACACCCGTTATTGCTTTTGCTGTTACCTCTGTTGTTGATATTTGAAGAGTGTAGTTGACACCAATGTCTCAGCCTGTACCTGTGTATTGAATTCAGGTTGCTCTCATCAAGAGAAATAAAGGGGTGTAGGTGGTAGGTGGCAGGGGTGGGGGTGAGGTATTACATTTATTTATACCACTTTATGTCACAGCAGATTTCTCTGCGTGAAATTCTGGCTGCTCTCCCCGGGGAGAGCACGTCGCCACAAGTGTAGCGCCATCCATTATTTCTTTTCTTTTTCAGGTCTGCAACTGTATTTGTTTCCCTATCAGAGTGGCCTTTTTCTACATAATTTTGTCAGGAATAACCCTCTTGTTGGCGAAGGTTCTTTTATGTGCGCTAAATAATGATGTGTAATACACGGGACCTCGGTTTTTCATCTCATCCTAAAGACTAGCACCTAGACCACTGTGCACCACTCATGGTCTAATGGATAGTTTGGGCCCAAACGGGATTCGAACCACTGCACACTCCGACCCGGACATTTTCGCTTTCTGGGCAGGAGCGTTACCTCTAGACCACCGATTCACTGGATCGCAAAATTCATTGGATTGGATTTATGTGCTCCCCTCCCCCTCTCAGCTTACCAAATACTGTAACCCTTTTTCTATCATATATGAAGCTGTGTCAAACCTGATCAAAGTTGGATCAACAGTGCAATACACGGTAGATTAGCAATACGCATTGCATGGGCTCCACATCAGTGTTAAAAGTCAAGAAAGGCAATAACTCTGGCCGCCATGTCTGGAGAGATCCAGCGGAAATCTGCCTGCATGTGGGAATTAGTTTTCAATCGTGAAAGAGACGATTGTTGCAAGATGATGGATTACTTGGCTTGCTGGCGCTATTTGTCTCCCTTTTCCCGCCATCTTGACGCTCTTGCCAGAATGCTGTGACCACAGCACACACACACAGAGAGAGAGAGAGAGAGAGAGAGAGAGAGAGAGAGAGAGAGAGAGAGAGAGAGAGAGAGAGAGACAGAGACAGAGAGACAGAGACAGAGAGAGAGAGTTGTCTGATTGCCAAGCTGTGATTGATGGCCTTTTGTTTGAGCCAGGAGATGAAGAACATCTTAAAGATTCGATAGAAAGTGGCGATAGGAATCCTCCCCGCTCTGTCTTTGGCTGGCTAGAGGGATTCTTTGTCAGCTCCTCATGTGCCTGCCAAACTTCCATGGTCCTTGCCCCTGGAATGTCTCCTCAGCCAGTGTGTGTGTGTGTGTGTGTGTGTGTGTGTGTGTGTGTGTGTGTGTGTGTGTGTGTGTGTGTTGTTGTGTCTGTGTGTGTCTGTGTGTTGTGTGTGTGTGTGTGTGTGTGTGTGTGTGTGTGTGTGTGTGTGTGTGTGTGTGAAAGAAGTCCCATACAGTATTGAAATAAAAGTAGACTTAAAGAAAACAAAAAAGTGTGTGTATACATGTATACAAAAACTGAATGAAAGACAAAGTGTATGGAAGACAATGAGGTGTCACTGAAAAATAGGACTTGGAGGAAGAGAAGGAATTACTCTTCATTGACACAACAGCAACTCTGACACCAGAATCCTTTTGCGTAGTTACGTGGTTCAATTAGAAGAAAAACAACAAAAAACAAACGATACAATAACAAAACAAAAACTGCCATGTGCTGAAGCTGAATAGCGTGTTGGGAAAATGTTCAATATTTTTTTTGAATCATACCAGAGGTATGCCTGTGACATATCTGGACAAAGCTGTCAGTGGAGTGAGATTGCTGACAAGCAGCAGACACAGATTGTAAACTTACAAAATCAGATAAAAAGTCACTGGCAGCTTCATTTCACTCTCAAAGACCTTTTGTTCCAGACCAAAAAAAGAAGAAAAGAAAGACAAAAAAAGACAGGCGAACAATTACATCCAAATAACATGGACAGGAAACAAACAGGATTGTGTCCCAAAGGATGTGTATGTATCCATCCAATACTGGCACTTTTTACACCGGGATTTTGCTGCCGATGTAACGACCGCGCTGATTGGCTGTTGGGTGAGGTAACCCGCCAGGTCACAGGAGGTGAGGCGAGGACATCGCTCCTGTACACCGTGTAAGACAGTGGAATAGTCGTGAAACCAGACCATACCATGACCTTGGGGTATCGATCCTAACATCTCTGCATGTTTGTCTTGTGGGGTAGAGTGGGAATCAGCCTGAGGCAAAGGTGAAGCAGACGTGACTTGGTTGCTGGGAAAGAAATGGCGAAGACGTCTAGACAGATCGTTGACCCACTTGTCTTCACCTTTGGAAAGTATTGGGAAAAAAATAGAGGGTAGAATCTATATTAGAGAGAGAGAAGAGAGAGAGAGAGAGAGAGAGAGAGAGAGAGTAAAGCTTTGGCCATCAGCTTTTTATTGAGGGAAATGTGGAAACTACATAAGTATAAAGAATGAGAATTATGAAAAAAAGAGGAATGATACATGAAACCAAACAAGATCACAAAAACAGACCCAGGAAAGTAATGAATATGCGGACAAACTTTGCTTCACTCTTACGAAACGACGAGATATGGAAAAAAATGGCGCGAAAAGATAATAGTTTTGTAACTTCGATTAAACACAGTAACCAGAGGTGTCTTCCAGGTTCTCCCCAAACTTAACTACTCCAATGAAACATGAATAGATGCAGAATCAATAACAAAAAAGTTGTGTCGAGTAAACTTTTCATTGTTTTTAAGTGGCTAACAATGAACAGTTGGTACTTTCAAACACTTCACAGTAAGGATCACAATGGAAATTGACCTTCTACACACCTTTTTATCATGGAGCAGATAAAGTCACAATTAACCAGTGCCCCCCCCCCCCTTTATCTTTTACCCTCCCAACCCCCCCACCACCCCAAAACAAACCCTTCCCCCCCAACCTAACAACAAAACAACCCACAAAAACAAAAACCAACCAACCTTAATTGATGTGCAGTTGTAACAGATGCCTAATCAGAGTTAGGTCGTTTGACATTTCCACATGTCTGTTTTTTAGTCAAGGAGTAAGAAGGTGCTGCATTGCTAATACCAAACACTGGTGTTCACACAGCCTGGTTTTGAATGACGCGCTATGTTTGATCATATCCAGGAACCAGACAGCTGGATAGAAGGAAGACGGGAGGTAGGGGGTGGGGAGATAGATAATAACCGTTATTCTGCATCCTCCTCTGCTTCACATCTCTTGTTGCGAAGGATGAACTGGAACAAGATATAAACTTTGGCCTAAAGCTCTGTCAGTTATTGACACAAGTGACATACAGTGACATTCAGGAAAGCCATGTTTTGCTTTGCAATGTCAAAGAATTGTCTCCCTCTTGACAAGCAGCGCTCAGTCCCAATAAAAACAAACCTTTGAACTTAAAGAGTGCCTAGCTTCCTCTACAGGAAGACAAGCAAATATCTTCGATAGCAGTTTTGTCATCTTGTGGTCTTACAGAAATGGGTGGGATATAGTCGATGTGTCTGGGTATCCATTAACTTAAGAGTTACAAAAAGAGGAAAACAATCAGTAAGACTTGTGAATAGTTATTTAACCCCCCTCCCCCCAGTCACACACAAAAAGTTAAGCTCTTTCATTACAGTGCTAGGGGGTGGAATAGCTTTGTGGTTTAGGCTTTTAAAAAATAATTGATTTTTTTAATTCCTATTTATTTCGTTGCTTTATCTTTGTGTGGTGGTCCTGTCCTGCTGTTCCCATGCCACTCCTTGCCATTTCTCTCCCCCCAGCCATACCCCGATTTGTTATTAGGCATTCTTAGTGTCGGAAGTCCATATTATTGTCATGTCCTGTGGGCCACCAGCCAGAGGATCCCTGCATTGCTGCTGGGTCACTTTGGTGGTGTTCAGTGGTGCTTGTTCTGAGCTGACATATGCAGGACACCACCCGCTAAATCCCCTACTAACGACAGTATTAGATCAGTCGCGGAGCCAGACTGAGTGAGTCACCCACCTGAGGTGGCAACCACCACATCGTCCCTCCATCGACCCTCCCCTGTGAGCCTCCAACCTGGATGGCTTCAACACAAACTTACCACAGGCACAGAAGTACATGGGAAACCGAAACTGAGGTCACAATGAGGCTAGAGCTTAACGGCGTCACCAAATCAGAGACAATTTTTTTAAAATTGCATAATGATCAGTGGTGATGAGCATGGTGAAATGCTGCTGCTATAGAAGTGCATGTCCTTTGAGACTTCCTGACAGGGTTGTACTCTACGCTTTCTATTATGATATATTCTGACGTCAACCAGGCACGAGAGATACAGACACCTGCGTTTGGTTAGGTAATTTGAGTAATAATGGATGAAGCTCAACTGAGTGGTCCCAGTTTTCCCACTGAGCCCACAGCATACTCCAGGTAGGAGCCGGCCGGAGTCAGAAAAAAATCCTCATGACTTTTGGGATTCGAACCCGCGACCTTCTAGTTCCGTAACCCAAGGCGCTAAGCACTGCGCCAATGGCGGCTGGTGTGTCAGGAGCACCGAGTGGCGGGGTTTGAGCCTACCACCGAGGCACACGTTCGAGGGTATAATTATTTCCCCAGGAGTTAAACATCAGTACTGACTCATCTCCCCTGGAAATCCTTCAGATGCGACAGACCATAAACCGAGTTCCTGTCCTGTGTGCGGACGCTCACTGAACACCTTACATACATGTTAAAACCTGTTCTGCCTTTTGGAAGAGTAGGATGCTTAGTGTTTGTGAGCTTTAGGACGTCCTTGTGTGCATGTAATCTTGTCCATGTGCTGTAAACAGTGACAATCCTACAAAGTCCAAAGTTTCATTACTCCACGATCATACAACATCATGACACAAAAGCGTTGGGTCAGTGGGAGATTTCTGCAGATGTAATAATACAAGAGGTCAACAATTTCTGCAGATGTAATTATGCAGACGGTCAACTTATTTTCAAGCATCCAGTTAAAAAAACAACAACAACCCACCTCCATGTTGGAATTAGTTTCCAATTGTGAACAGTCGATTGTTACAAGATGATGGATTGAGTGGATTGGTGGCGCTATTTGTCTCCCTTTTCCCGCCAATGCGGCGCAATGCCAGAGTGAGTGGGTGAGCAAAGAAGAGCAGGAGGAGGGGCTGGGGGAGAGGGGGATTGTCTGATAAAGCCTGCAGTGATTGATGGCATTTTGTTTGAACCAAAAGATGAAGAGAGTTTTAAAGATTGATTTGAAAAATCGTGATAAGAATCCCTCCCTTCTGTCTCTATCTGCCTTGAGATCTTCATTTTGCATTAGAATCTGTGTCCGTGCCAGGGGTATAAAGAAACACACAACCAAACAACATGTTATTATTATTATCATTTTAAAATCTATATATCGTAAAATATTCATCTTTGTCATGACACAATTTCAGAGCTCTAGACGAGGAACCCCCCCAAAACAAAATGTCCTGGCGCAGGATTTTTACTGTATTGTTTCTCTTTCCAAACCGATCTCTTTCCATTCTACTTCTAGTCCAGTAATTTCTCAATACTTGCACACACACACACACACACACACACACACACACACACACACACACACACACACACACACACACACACACACACACACACACACACAAAACCACGCAAGGACCACAGACATCACACCTGCAGAAATTGTGTAATTGGAAACACGAGGCCACAAATATACAGAGAAGATGGAA
>CM060318.1:83935621-83943121 GCA_030674155.1 Stramonita haemastoma | reverse complement strand
TTTTATGTTTGTTCACATTCAAATTCAAATACGTAGGTTTCAAGTAAAGGATTAAACATCAAAGGATAAAAAGAATGAATAGCAATTTTGTCACCTCAGGGCTTACAAGCACACCAACTGCCAAAAAACCCTCAAACAACAACAACCCCCCACGCACACCAACTGCAATTAATCACAACATGTTGCATATTACTGAAATGTAGAGACAAAACAACAACACAACACACACACACAAGTACTAAAGTCTGATTCTGACAATTATTGAAGTCGTTAAGAGAAATAGAAGATAGATAAGATAGAGAGAAAGAGAGATAGAGAGATAGAGATAGAGAGAGAGAGCAAAATTGAAGCATTTGCGTTTCATGGATATTTATCAGCAATTCCGAAACATAAAAAATACGAAAAATGCTTGCATTATTCATGTATTCAAAGAAACAACTATTCAAAACCTTTTTGGTAAATGCATTAAGTTTATGTAGCCTACTATACGAATACCTGAAAACTGAGAGTTGGATCACAACACAATGTTGATGGATGCTTAAAACAGAGTTTTTTTTTCTTCTCGACTATCACACCCAACCAATTTCCCTGTCTACAATATATTGCATATTTTCTCACTATTTTTGTTTTGGAAACTACCTCGCTATCATTCGTTTTACGTTTTAATGTATGACCTTATGCTAACTAAAATTTTGTGTATTCTGCCCGACAGAAAGATTGACAGGGTTTTTGTGGTTGTTAACTTTTTACAAATAGCTGCGAACATTTATAAAAAAAAAATAGGTGGTATCAGTTATTTCTGTATGTCAAGTTATATTTAATGGGAGAAAATCAGCTTAATTTTACCAAATCACATAAACAACCTTCCATGTAAAGTTCGTTCAATCAATATTTTGTTTGGGATGTATACAATGAGATTGGTGTAAGGGAAATAACTCAAGTCTCTTTAGTTGAACAACCAGACGACAGTGCTTTGCTGGGATGTAAGCATCAGTCATACTACTGCTGATCTCTAGGTATGCTTTTTCTTATTGTGTTTTCTTTGTTAGTGTAGGTTTCAAATCTTTTGTCTTTGGTTATTGTTTGTTTGCTTTTTTTTTTTTTTGCTTTTCAGAAGATCGATACTAGATCTAAAGCCAGTTTAACTTCAATCCTGTGGATCCATTAAGTCGTGGGGCAAACCTCGGCAGTAGCGTCTGGTGAAGTAAGGGGGGAATTATATATATGTATATAATATTACGATCTTTCAGTTCAACTGAAAGTGCAGACCTGCTAGTACCTTATTTAATTTCGGTTTTATACACGTGCAGTTCAAATGCACATTACAGATCCCGTAATTCGTGTCACGTGCGTTGGTTACGGAAACACGAACATACCCAGCATGCATCCTGTACCTAACACGAGCTGCTCTGAATCCGAATGTGTCGGCTGAGGCCGGCAATGAGATTTCCTGGAGCTACAAACACCAGGAAAACACTAGGCACTACACACCCCAACCCAACAATAGGGGAGAGCAGAAAAGTGAAGAGATTATGTGTCAACAGTTGATTTTAAAGCGTCCCCTTCCCTCTCAGTCTGTGCCAGACTCTTTCATTGACTTTTCCCTTTATCATCTTCAGTTTTTGTTATTTTCTTCCCCAGCAACTGAGGGAAGTGTTTCATCACTAACTTTCATGTGTTTCTCACAAGTTCCATGTAAAACTAGTTTTGTCAGAAACAGCAGTAAGGCAAGTGATTTGAGGGATTCAGTGGAATGAATGTGGACGCGCACATGCACACACACAGTCTTACACCTCCTTCCTGTACACACACACACTCACACACACACGCACGCACGCACGCACGCTCACACGCACGCGCGCATACACACACACACTTATTTATTTATTCATTTATTCTTTTATATCGAGGATAATGGAATAAGCAGTCAGATAGATAGATAGATAGATCGATAGATCGAGAGAGAGAGAGGTATGATGTTCATTTTCAAGAGTAACAGATAAAGCAGTGTCATACTGTTTGTCATATGTCTCTCTCTATTCACACACACACACATACACACACACACATACCCCCCCCCCCCCCCCCCCCCCCCCCCCCCCCCCGCGCGCCTGCAAGCGCACACGCACATGCGCTCGCGCGCACATGCTTACGCTCAAGCAGACAGAAAGACTTGTTTGTTGTGGTTAATGCATCAGCAAACATGCTGAGAAATATCAGAAAGACTTGGAAGTAAATGTGTGTGTGTGTGTGTGCGCGTGCGTGCGTGTGTGTGCGTGCGTGCGTGTGCGTGTGTGTGTGTGTGTGTGTGTGTGTGTGTGTGTGTGAGTGAGTGAGAGAGAGAGAGAGAGAGAGAGAGAGAGAGAGAGAGAGAGAGAGAGAGAGAGAGAGATAGAATGGTGTGATAACGTCACGGCCACTGTGACTGCCTGATCAAGGACACGGTGTCGATGTAAACCATCAGCCCTCAGCACAGAAATAGCAGCCCGGCGTAAATGAGGTCAACCCCAGGGCGGGGTCACGGTAAACTAGGCCACGCACCTCGAGGCCACGCCAGTGGGAGGAATCTGTCTTCCTCCCCCCCCCTCTCTCTCCCCCCCCCCCCCCCCAAAGAATTCTTGTAGGCCTGGTTGAGGGGGAGGAGAGCATTTCCTCTGAGTGGGCCTAGCGTCATAATGTTTTATTCTTTTCGTCCCAGATCTCTGTCTGTTGTACTTTTCAAAAGTTAGTTAGGACACAATATCTGAGAAAAAGTTCCCTGGAAGAAAAATATGTGGACGGAGGATAGGCCTTATCGATTAAAAAAAACAAAAAAACAAAAAGGCTATATTTACCAACAGCCATTTTGAGTGACTACTTGCGCTATCGGGGATATACAAAAAATCACGTGCCAGGAAAGAGGGCAGGGCAGACCAGTCCATTCCATCCTCAGGGGGAGGTGGGGCAGGAAGGAGAATGGCTGACACGTTTGTATTGATTTTCTGTTGTTGGTTCCGCCCACCATGTTTCTCCCTCCCCCTTTCCCCGTCAGTATTGAGAGCCCAGCTGTTTCCCACGTAGAGCCCAACCTGGGTCAGCTGAAGGGTGAGGGGGGTGGGGGGAGGGGGGAGGGGGAGGTCAGTGTGAACTAAGAAGGCTGAAGGACTACCGTGCCCCGCTGTGACCCTCAAGACACAAGTTATCGCTCCTTCACCGCCTCTTCACGTGACCTATTTTGGGCAGAATAGAACAGTCCAATAGGTAAATAGGTCGTGGTCTGACCTATTTATAGGAGGCTGTCGTGTTGTGGAAGGAATCCGAAGGGTTTTGAGCTGGTTGTAACAGCCTTCGGGTGAGGAACAGGCAGGCAGGCCTACGTGTCGTGTGTGTGTACACACAAGGGACTGAGGTGTGTTGTGTGTGGCCTACTGCAAGGGTACAGCCCCATATATCACTGACCTGTGGGGTACCCAAGGAGCAAAACGACCTACTATGTAGTCGTGCTGGCCTGCAGTTTTCTCTCTTTTTTCTCTTTTTTTTTTTTTTACACAACACAGCAGGAAGTGACAGGCCCTCGCCCTTTCGCTTTCAGGGTTAACGAACCTTCCTTGATGCTTTTCTTTTTTCTTTTCTTTTTCTTAACCTCCCGGTTTGAGAGTACCACCACCAGTTGCAACATAGGTCTTTGACATGGTTTTCTTTTTGTTTTTTTCGTTTTCGGAATAGGAATGAGGTCGAGTTTTCCGCTTGCAGTATGGCTGAAGGTTGATGACCTCTGGCAGCTAGGTCACTGTGGCCGTACAGGAATTACGCTGCTCAGCCTTGGCCTGCTTGTGTGCTGGTGGTAGTGGTGCTTATGGATGGGAGGTTCTGACCCTACAGATTACTGTGAATCGGTGTTAGGGGAATGGATACCCCGATAACCCGAGAGGGAGGTTGGCCGATCCTCGTGATGTACTGATGGGGTATGTTTGTTGGTGGTGGTGGCGGCAGTTGGCGGGTGGTGGTGGTAGTGGCCTTGGTGTGGTGTCGAGTAACTTGTGGATTGTGTCAAGGTGTTGATTTTTGTGGTTGTTACTGGTGTGGATGGTGATCAGTGTTGTGTGTGCTGTGTTGGCTGTTACCATCATGG
Organism: Stramonita haemastoma; assembly: GCA_030674155.1. Lineage (NCBI taxonomy): Eukaryota > Metazoa > Mollusca > Gastropoda > Neogastropoda > Muricidae > Stramonita > Stramonita haemastoma. The sequence goes on along the minus strand of CM060318.1, from coordinate 83,939,010 downwards.
GCAACTGGCAAAGGTTTGGATTATAGATAGACAGATAATGTGTGTGTGTGTGTGTGTGTGTGTGTGTGTGTGTGTGTTGTGTGTGTGTGTGTGTGTGTGTGTGTGTGAGAAATGCTATAGTAGTGTGACTTTGATGATTCTTTCTTATCTCTCTCATATAATTATATATATATATATAAATATATATATATCTATATGTGTGTGTATGTGTATGTATATTATGTATGTATGTATGTATGTATGTTGTAAAGGATAAATGAAATATAGTTTACTCTTTGGCGTTAATCCAAAAATACTTAATATCGAATTTAGTGGTTTGAGGTCGGTTTATATTATATGTCCACAATATTGTACCCCCACCCATCCTACTCAGAAAAAAACACCAACACAAAAACAAACACAAAAACACCAAGCACCCCTCTTAAACTCGCGCGCGCACACACACACACACACACACGCACGCACGCACGCACGCACGCACGCACGCACGCACGCACGCACGCACGCACGCACACGCACGCACCACACACACACACACAATACACAAGAGCCAGGGGCAGCAGCAACTGCAACACCAAGCCCAAAAGAATTTTCTTCTTAATCGTAACCTTAACAGTTTGGAGGTAGAAGGAAAAAAACCCAACAAAACCAAACATACAGAGTTTGGATTGAGATTCTGTCTTTGATACGAACATTAACGATTTTTGGGATTGGAAATTATTGAAAAATGATGAAAGAACTTTTGCAACTTAAGCCTGTAAGGTCCAGATATACATACACAGTCAACATATTGAATACAAAGTGTGAAGAAAAAGCTATATTTCTGACATCTGTTCTGTAAAAAAATTAATCCACAGGACGTACTGAAATAATGACCGAAAGGTAAGATTACTGATGTAGTCGAACTATTTTGACCATAATAATTTTTATATAACATTGAAACTTAAATTATAGGAGTGTGTGTGTGTGTGTGTGTGTGTGTGTGTGTGTGTGTGTGTGTGTGTGTGTGTGCGTGCGTGCGTGCGTGTTTGCGCGCGCACGCGTGCGCCCATGAGTAAGCGCCTTTTTACTGCGTGCATCCTAGCTCTCGAGCGCTTGTACTCAAGAATACGTGGAAGCTACTATTGTCTTGAAATTCAAAGACTTTTAGTTGTAGAAATACTTTTATTTGATCTTAAAATGCAAACCAGAAAAAAGACTTTTGATAATTGGTGATAGTGATGCCATTATAATACACACACACGCGCGCGCGCACGCACACATACACACATACGCAGGTGCACATGCACACACATGCACGCCCGCACATGCACACACTCATATATGTATGAATTGCGCATATATTTCAGATATGTTGATAATTTTCATCAAAGTATTAGAACCTGATTTCGTAGTAAACAAAAGAGAGGGGCCATATTTTGTGGGTAGGATCATTTACGAGCTAGTATGCTTATACACACAACACTATATGCCATCCTTTTTTCTTGCCCACATAGTGCAAAACAATGACATGAAAAAAGTGTTAACTAATTCCAGTAGTTGCAGTTACGAGAAGCTGTATAGTATGAGCTTGGAAGCGTATTTAGTTTTGAATCTCTCTCTATGTGTATGTCTTTGTTTGTCTGTCTCTCAGTTTCCATCTGCCTGCCTGCCAGTTTGTCTGTCTGTCGCTCTAGGGCTGTGTGTGTGTGTGTGTGTGTGTGTGTGTGTGTGTGTGTGTGTGTGTGTGTGTGTGTGTGTGTGTGTTTGTGTGTGTGTGTGCGCTGCGTGAGTGCGCGAACGCACACACGTACAGGCTTTTGCTTGCTTTAGAATTTAGATTGTGTCACAAACTTAAAGTGTTTTTGAAAGATATAGCATGTCCAGGGAACGTGGAAGAAGAGGAGGAGGAGGAGGGAGGAGGAGGAGGAGGAGGAGAGAAGAAGAAGAAGAAGAGAAGAAGAAGAAGAAGAAATAAAACACATTAACCTTGTGAGCTGATAGTTTGTAGAAAGATATCAAACGCAGCATTAAGAGGACTGCAGAATCTCCAAAGTGTATGTCTGCTTATGTTATCGAAAGCAACAGCAACCCCCCCCAAAACCACCACCCCCAATCCCCCAGCCCCCACCCCCCTCCAAAACCAAACCAAAACTACAAAAACCAAGACACCCCCCCCACAAAACCCCAAACAAACTAAAAACAAAAAATCCTACTCAGAACGGAACCAGCTCCCCCACCCGGACCAAAGAAAACCCCTCTCAAACAAACGAACGAAAAAAAGGACGCCATTTATCATTCTGCTCCGCATCTCAACCGGTTGGATCAGATGGTGTCACTTTAAACGGGTGGGGACAAAGGGCGAGTGTCCTCTTGGCCGTAAGCAGCGTAGTTTTTTTGTTTTGTTTTGTTTTGTAAAGGGTGCCTGCCAGTAGGGGTGTGAAGGAGGGAGGGTTTTCCCCACCCAATAAAAGCCTGACGTGGGACAACCGATATACGTGGAGATAAGGAGGGAGGCCAGGGTCTGTTGGCAAGACTCCTGAATGTTGGCAGCATACAGAGAGACGTAGAGGGAAGCTCAGGGACGGAGAGAAGGCAGGCAGGCAGACAAACACACTCATGCAGACACTCGCGAGCGCGCATGAACATTCTCGCACGCACGCACCGCACACACCCACACACACACACACACACACACACACACACACACACACACACACACACCACACCAAGCCGCGCACGCACGCACGCACACACACAGTACGAATTACATTGCTAACTTCCTGTTTGAATTTAAACAGCAACTATAAGACGCACATTGTCAAGGATGGCATGGTTTCTGTGCATCACATTCCGATTACTGCATGAACCACCCAGAAATAGTGAGAGCTTACTATGCATGTCAGTTAGATTTACAGGAACACTGCTGTGTTGTGTTTTACTAAGGTGAAAGACATTGCCCCAAAATAGCACGATCCACCCAACAGATGAAAAACCCACGCTGTAAACCATGAGACAAACAATGTAAAGAATGTGGGTCATTTCATGCTGGTCAGTTCCAGATACCTTATCTTTGTAAAACGTGTTCGCTTCTGTTTTCAATCAGAACTTAAGATGCAGTTATTACATTTTTATCTTATTATACGTAGCAACTTGACAGAGAAACAGCTTTCAAAGTTTGTGTGTTCATTAAAGAATCATCGAAATATAGAAACCATACTATTCCTTTCCCACAGATAAGATTCTTTATGTTTCCATTCTTAAAAACGACACGAACTTTTTATGTTTGTGTGCTTTTATTGCACTTTGTCTGTTGTCATATTACCGTAATTGCTCACCATATATCACGTATGCATACCTTCTCATCACATGGGCCAGACAGCCTGTAAAAACTGAATAAACTATTATCG
>CM060318.1:83928121-83930621 GCA_030674155.1 Stramonita haemastoma | reverse complement strand
GTAAATCGTCTCTTTAGATGGCAGAACTAAAATGAAAATGAAAGAAATCAGTTTTTTTCTTTGTCTAACGCGTATACAACAACTACTGTTGTCTGCCATAATTATGAACGGAAATAATGACGTTGCACTGCCGCTAAGCGCCTGACAGGTCAGGCCCAGCGCATTCAGCCTCGATGTGGGAGAGAACTGCTTTCTTTTCAGACTTTCTGGAAAATAAGCAGAAGAATGGACCAAGAAGGCAGAAATAGACCAGAGGGAAGTGACAGGAAGAAAAGGAACACGGAAGAAATAAAGAGATGGATAGAAAGGAGAAAATTTCTAGCATAGGATTTCCAGAAGGAAATGAATTAAAAAACTGGTACCTGCACTTTTGAAAAAGAAATCCGTATAATCAACAAAAAGGCATGTTGTCGTTTCCATCGCCCCCATCCTCATCAGATAATTGAAGACAGAATAGGGCAGGTGGGGGACAGACAACAACAATTATAGAAACTGAACAGAGCCAAGGAAACCGAGCTGAAAGGCCTCAATACTGACAAAACCCCCTGCACTTTAGTCTTCCGGATCCCTGCAAAATGCTGTGGGACCCGTATAACATCTTACCAGCATTGTTCCTACCCGATCCCTTTCATGCCGTTGAGCAAGTGTTCTGCCGGAGACTTTTTGCCAGCATTCAGTCACGGAAATACGAAAGAAAAGGGGAAAAAGAGACTCTTCACTCCACTCAATAGCTCCTAGGCAGCTGGGTTGACGATTGAACAAAAAAATTGCAGGGCAAAAACCAGGGTTGGCCATGAATCGATAGAGCAGAGGCCCAACTTGTCTTTTTGTTAATCGGCTTGAACCAGGACCAGAAGACGGAGCGGCAGGAAAAGGAGCGAGGTGGGGAAAGCGGTGAGCACGAAGTAGCCAAAAATAGATTTTGTGGGTTGAGCAGAAGGAGCGAGCCACCTGGCGGGAAGGGGTTAATTCCCTGTGCAGCAGCAGCAGCAGACACAATGGGCGGGAGGGAGTTAAGGGTCAGGCGGAGCTGTCAACAGCCTCTAATTGCATGCTGGGCGGACCGCCACCCTTGTCACCACAACGCATGATCAGGCAGTCACCTACCTCCTCTGCTGTAATTGCCTGAAGAAAAGATTAGAAACGGGATGAGGGAAAAAAACCCAAACACACGTGTGTGTGTGTGTGTGTGTGTGCGTGCGTGCGTGCGTGCGTGCATGTGCACCACACACGCGCGCGCACGCACCACACACACACACACGCATAGACAGACAGACAGACAGACAGACAACAGACAGACAGACAGACAGACAGACAGACACACACACACACACACACACACACACACACACACACACACACACACACACACACCACCACACTCGGTATCACTTTATGTGGAAGGTCGTAAAACTAATATTAGTATACTACTACTAACTACTACTACTACTACTACTACTACTACTACTACAAACTCACTCTACTATACTACTACTACTAACTCCTCCTCCTCCTCCTCCTCCTCCTCCTACTACTACTACTACTACTACTACTACTACTACTTCTATCACTACTCCTCCTCCTCCTCCTCCCACATCTACACTACTACAACAACACTTACTACACTTGCAACACATGCACACACACACACACACATACACACACACACACACACACACACACACAACACACACACACACACACACAAAGGTGAGCAAAAAAGAAAGCAAAAACCAGAAACTTTATGACACAGTTTGAAAATACCTCTTAGAAATTGCGAAAACCTTGGAGTGGGAGGGTGGCTAGATGAAGGGAAGGTAGGGTACCAAATCAAATCGAATTTTTATTTCCAGATGGTACATTGAATAAGCATTGATTTGCTTTTTTCATCAAGCTATCTTATCAGAGAACCTGTCCCTGATTATCTGGGAAAGTGTGTTGTTTTGGATACTTCAGCTGTTGTATGTCTGATTTTTGTTATCATCACCAGATCTGTCCATTATTTCCTATCTTGGTTTTTATCTAGTTGTGTGCATGGGTGTCCCTCTCTGTTTCTATCTCTCTCTCTCCCTGTCTGTTGGTCTAACTCTCTCTCTCTCATCATCAACCACACACACACACACACACACACACCACGCACGCACGCACGCACGCACGCACACGCACGCACGCACGTGCGCGCGCGCACACACAGAACGCATGCACGCATGCATGCATGCAATCATGCACGTTTACACACACGCACCCGCGCACGTATCTGTGTGTGTGTGTCGAACGGTGGATGAAGGGAAGGTAGGGATGCATAACAAACTAACAGTAACAGTGTTAATAGCATGGGTAACAGTCATCGCAGCAGTAGACAGCAGTTGTACTTCACCACACCTAATACTTTACCCGTACATCCGAATGTTATTTTGGCGATTGTTCATTCATTGTAATTGCTGTGGTTCAACCATTGATCATCTTTTATACATGTCATATTATAATTCGCACCATCCTA
>CM060318.1:83920621-83923121 GCA_030674155.1 Stramonita haemastoma | reverse complement strand
GTTAATTAGCATGGTGACACATGCAGCGCAGACGCGGCCCAAGTCTACTGCAGCAATTAAAGACATTGCCGCGCACAGTCGTGGATTTAGCCGGAGATTTTTGTCAGAGCGAAATTACTCTGCGCTTGTTACGAATATACCATGCTCGGGGAGTTTTGTTGTTGTTTTGTTGTTGTTTTATGTTCGTTTGTTTTGTGTGTGTGATCGGGTCTCTTTTTATTTTTTTGTTTGTGCTTTTTCTGTTTTCTTGGTCTAATGAATATACCATGCTTGATTTCTGTTGTCTAATCTTCATTTATTTATGTGTGTCAATGATTGTTCGTTCGTTGGCTTTTTGTCTACCTTTCATTTTCTATTTTTTGTCTTTCCTTTCTTTGTTTTCGTGATATTCCTTCCGCCTGCCCGTATTCCGCCCTTCTCTTTCTGTTATTTGGCCTGTATTGTGTCTTGTGCTTTCCTTCAATCTCTTACTTTCCATTTTCATCTCCCTTAGCTTTTCCCACTTCTGGTTTTGTTTTGTTCTCTCGCCTGTCTTTGTCATTCTGTTCATCCTTTCTTCTTCTTCTTCTTCTTGTTCTTCTTCTTCTTTCTTCTTCTTCTTCTTCTTCTTCTTCTTCTTCTTCTTCTTCTTCTTCTTCATCATCGAATCTCAGACAGCAACTGTTGTTATCTGTCAGATGACCAAGTCAGGCCCAACGAATCCGTCTTTGGCTTGGAGAGAATAGTTATAGTCTAAGTCTTTCTGGAAAAAAGGCAGGAGAATGGACCACGAAGGCAGAACATTGCAAGAAGGAGGTGACAGGAAGAGCAACGCAGAAACAAAGAGAGAGGGATAGAAAAGAGGGAATTCCAGGCACAGAATTTTTAGGTGGGGATGCTATTTATACTGACAGGTCTCATTCATCCCCACGGGGGACTTCTTTTTTATTTTCTGAACTGATGTGATAGTAACTACACACTGACCAATGGAACCATTAGTGTAGTTTCTTTTTTCCCCACTGGTGGTTTCTCCTGTAACATTTCACTCCCGTCCAAAATTTCCTGTTCCCCTTAAAATATCTCTTCTAAGTCGTTATATTAAAAAAAATTATTTTGTCTTTAAGACAGCCACGCTCCGACTCTAGATTTATTATCCCCTCCCCCTTCCTTAAGTGGGAAATGAAGACGTTGTCATTTTCATGCTCTTTGAAAACAACCAACCAATCAAGTCTAGAAACAATCAAAACCAACAAAACAACATTGCAAATTGAAATTGAGTGTGTATGTTCTTTAGGTCACTTTTTCACATAAAGTATGTGTGGTTGTGTGTGTGTGTGTGTGTGTGTGTGTGTGTGTGGTGTGGTGTGCGTGTGCGTGCATGCGTACGTGCGTACGTGCCTGTGTGCGTAAGTGCCTGTGTGGTGTGCGCGCGTGCGTGTGCGTATGTGCCTGCGTGCGTACGTGCCTGCGTGTGGTGTGTGCGTGTGTGTTGAGTAGGGATGATGCCAGGGCCGGATCAGGGGGGGTACGGGGGGTACCGTCCACAGAGCTCCCCCCACCCGCTCCCACCCCCGGGGTATGGCGGCCACGCACAGTTCCCTCCCATGTTCGAACAGAAGATCGCTCAACTTACTCAGGGACACAAAGACTCAGGTCAGTGTGTGTGTGTGTGTGTGTGTGTGTGTGTGTGTGTGTGTGTGTGTGTGTGTGTGTGTGTGTTGTGTTGGTGTGTGTGTTGTGTGTGTGTGTGTGTGTGTGTGTGTGTGTGTGTGTGTTGTGTGTGTGTGTGTGTGTGTGTTGTTTGCCTTTCTTATTCTGTCTTCTGTCCTCTGTCTCCGTTCTATGTGTTATTTGATGATGGTTGTTGTTTTTGTTGTTGTTGTGTGTGGTCTCTGTTTTTTTGTCTTTCTCTGCCTCTTTGTCTCTGTGTAATGTATACGTATGTTGTATGTATATATTGTGTTGTTGTGTGTGTTGTTTTGTTTCTGTGTGTGTTTGTCTGTGTAGAGAGAGTAGTGAGAGAATGGTGTGGGGTGGGGTGGTGGTGAGTTGGGTGTGGTGGGAGGAGAGAGAGAGAGAGAGAGAGAGAGAGAGAGAGAGAGAGAGAGAGAGAGCAGACATCGAATGACACGACTCAGGAGGATATGATCAGCTGTCCAGAAGAAGAAACCTTAAACACAAGTTGGCAAGTCGCCTGCTTCTGTCTTCACCCCCTGCCCCATCTCCCTTCTCACCCCTCTCGCCTCCCCGTCCCCTCCCCTTTCTGCCTCTCATACCCCCGTCTGTGCCAGCAGCAGTCAGGCTTCTGTGCGTTTCTTTTTTTTCTGTTTGTTTTTCTTTTCGTCATCAGAAAAAACCTGTCATCTCCATCATGTGAAGAGAGGAGACGATTTGAGTCCTGAAAGCTTGTTAATGTTGAAGCCGTGATGTGCATTGTGTCTGGGTTGTCTGTCCTTGGTGAGTCTCGAGGGTGTGTTCCCTTTCTGTGATAATGTAATTTGAGTGTCGTCGTTAGATTCAA
>CM060318.1:83880621-83913121 GCA_030674155.1 Stramonita haemastoma | reverse complement strand
AAAACATTAAAGTCGGTGAAGACCAAGACCGATTAACGGCTTACGCTTTATTTTAAGTATTCGCTGTATGTCTATTCAAGTTAACTTGACCTGTCTGTATAAATATACAAACTACAAAACACAAGGGGGTCTTTCTGTGCACCCAGAAGTGTGTGAGAAGTGACTTTAACCTTGAGAGAGACACTGACCAAAGCAAGCATGCACATAGGCGCTTCATTTCTCTTCGTCCCGTTAGAGACTACTGGCCTTTTCCTAAAGGCGCCATGAGACAGACCTCTTGTCAGCAGAGACCCCGCTTCCTCGTCCTATGGCAGCATGCATCATCCTCTGGAGGACAGACACCCCATGCCCTGTTAGGAGAACAGTCCCGGATTTCACTCTTACCGACAACGGCTTGCGTCTAGAACAATCCAATCCAATGACGTTGTTTATAGCCCGCGTCTAGAACATGTTGCTTTCCACATCTCTGGTGGCGTGACGTGGCTTTCTTGTCGCTAACTGGAGTAACGTCTTCAAGTGCCCAAACCTGGTCCAAACGTAACTTAAAAATATTTTTTTAACTGCTTAGTTCATCAGTTTCTATCAACAGACATGAAAACATGACCCAAGAGTGATTGTAATGAAAATATATTGCATAAATTAAAAAAAAATCCAGTCGAAACTACGAATGTTAAACAAGTACTCCGTAACTTTCTGCCGGGATAATCTGTTGCTTTTACCTGATTTGTGCAAAGACAATAGGAATTTGTCAGATTTGGGATCCCTTGTCTTGCAATTTGTACATCGTACACTGGCAGCCCACTGGTGAAGGAAAGGAGAAGGTCAGTTTGTGCAGTTTGTGAACAACGTTTCCAGACTTTGGAAGGGAGAAGTTCTTATCTCGGTTGAGTCAGCCCACTTTACGACAACCAACCATTTTACGACACAACATACTTCTATAGTTATAGATTTTTGTGGGGATGAGAGTGTGAGGAAAGTGGGGACACGTGATGGAGGGAAGAATGAACTTTCCTGTGCAGATGATACAGACTAGTGTCTTCATGAAAACAAGCAGACAGCCACGTCAATAAAACTCGAGACAAGCAGTCATCGACCAACCTCAAACAGACAGGAAAAGAAACAACAATCCCAAAACTTTCCCCCAAATGGAAAGAGAAGCAAAGTGCTCTATCACTGAAAGGGGGCTAAGAACTTAATGTTCAGTTTGTCGTTGTCAGCATTTGCGATATGGTGATGTCTAAGGCATACTACGTCCATACAAGCTCTTAGCAGCTGGCATAAAAGTTACACATGCGTACACATTTGCAGGAGTGCCCGTGCCCCCCTCCCCCCAAAAAATAATTACAACAAAAAACCCACCAAAAACAAAACAACCTCCCACTGCCCCCCCCCCCCACCCCCCCCCACATACACCCACAAACACGCGCGAGCTCGCTCCCCACTCCCACACACCCGCACGCACAACCATGACGCACGCACACACACACGCACATGCATGCGCACGTGCACACACGCGCAACACACACATATATATGCACGCACACACACATAAAATACATGGAAGCATACACGTATTCATGCAAATACACTTAATTGATCAATAATTTATGCATTATTTTAGCATTTGTGTGCGCAATTATTAGACTTACACTCAGATAAACCCAAGCGGTCCGTTGTTATGAGAGAGAGAGAGAGAGAGAGAGAGAGAGAGGAGAGAGAGAGAGAGGGAGACAGAGAGACAGAGACAGAGAGACAGAGACAGAGAGTGCATATTCGCATTCATGCATATGCTCACTCGCTCGCTCGCGCTCGCGCGCGCGCGTGCATGCGTGCGTGTGTGCGCGCGCGTGCACTCTTATTAACTTTTGAAGGTTGCCATCGACTAGCTGACAAAACATGGGGATACAGAAAGATATATTGGACATGTGACTTCCCAGCTTGCAGACACCGGAAGCGAAGGCTGAATCTGCAGACAGCAGAAGTAGTGTTCTCTGTCTGTCACTGATCAGCAAACTACAGTGGCATCTGTCTGTTCAGTGGTCCTTATTACCCAGCTGTCTGTTCAGTGGTCCTCATTACCCCTATGTTCAGTGGTCCTTATTACCCAGCTGTCTGTTCAGTGGTCCTTATTACCCAGCTGTCTGTTCAGTGGTCCTTATTACCCAGCTGTCTATTCAGTGGTCCTTATTACCCAGCTGTCTGTTCAGTGGTCCTTATTACCCAGCTGTCTGTTCAGTGGTCCTCATTACCCAGCTGACTGTTCACTGGTCCTCATTACCCAGCTGACTGTTCACTGGTCCTCATTACCCAGCTGACTGTTCACTGGTCCTCATTACCCATCTGTTCACTGGTCCTTATTACCCAGCTGTCTGTTCAGTGGTCCTTATTACCCAGCTGTCTGTTCAGTGGTCCTCATTACCCAGCTGACTGTTCACTGGTCCTCATTACCCCTCTGTCTGTTCTCTGGCCCTCATTACCCATCTGTTCACTGGTCCTTATTACCCAGCTGTCTATTCAGTGATCCTTATTACTCAGCTGTCTGTTCAGTGGTCCTTATTACCCAGCTGTCTATTCAGTGGTCCTTATTACCCAGCTGTCTGTTCAGTGGTCCTTATTACCCAGCTGACTGTTCACTGGTCCTCATTACCCCTCTGTCTGTTCTCTGGCCCTCATTACCCATCTGTTCAGTGGTCCTTATTACCCAGCTGTCTATTCAGTGGTCCTTATTACCCAGCTGTCTGTTCAGTGGTCCTTATTACCCAGCTGTCTATTCAGTGGTCCTTATTACCCAGCTGTCTGTTCAGTGGTCCTTATTACCCAGCTGTCTGTTCAGTGGTCCTTATTACCCAGCTGTCTGTTCAGTGGTCCTTATTACCCAGCTGTCTATTCAGTGGTCCTTATTACCCAGCTGTCTGTTCAGTGGTCCTTATTACCCAGCTGTCTGTTCAGTGGTCCTTATTACCCAGCTGTCTGTTCAGTGGTCCTTATTACCCAGCTGTCTATTCAGTGGTCCTTATTACCCAGCTGTCTATTCAGTGGTCCTTATTACCCAGCTGTCTGTTAAGTGGTCCTTATTACCCTCTGTTCACAGGTCCTCATTACCCAGCTGTCTGAACTGTGTGTTCGGTGGTCCTCATTACACAGCCGTGTGTTCACTGGTCCTGTTTAGGCACCCAGGCCTTGCTCATTAATTTGTGTATTGTGACTGTGTCAACGTGTTTGGAGAAGGAAGGTTATTTTTATTTGTTTGAAGCAGACGGAACACGAAATAAGTTATTTAAAAACAGGTGCAAACATTCTATAATGTCTATTTATCATAAACAGATACTTAAAGATTTTGAGAAACCCGTTCCTTCACTTAGTACTATTAAAACAGTTAAAGTATAAATTCTGTTTAAACCACACAACTAAAAAGCGTGGCATGCCATGTCCTGTGCTTCAAATGTAGCTTTTTAGTTTTCTTACCTATTGGGCTCTCCTTTACATGGCTTTCAGAGTCTTCAGTTGTGCCATTGCTCTGATGAATCAGTCACTATTGTGTCTGGGTGTTTTATTGATACAGCTATCTGACCACTTACAACTGGACGCTTTGTTTTATTTCACGATTCGGTGGGAACATTTTCTGTTAACGATATCATGATTTTGAGACCCACTGTTGCAGCAGAAGAAATGAGAGAAAGGTGTAGTTTTTAAAAAAAACAACTTTTGACACTACATGATAGTCAAGAACAGTCACTATTCACTATTTTTGAAGTAAAATTAGTGCCACAAGGTGACTGCAGAAGCTGGTGTTTGTATTATACCAATTCTATTATTGATGTAAACGCAGTGAATTTTCAGAGGGAGATTGGATTTTTAAGGGTACGAGAGTGGTTCATTATTATGTACCAATGGTTCATTATTATGTATGTACCATTAACATTCAGACTGGGAAAAAATCAGCTGGAACAAAGAAAGAAAAAAAGAGGACAGTTGATTTGGCGTTGTGGTTTTCTTTTTCTTTTTTTCGACTCTTGGTGAAAACGTTTGGAAGACGACTCTTCTTTTCATAGTTTAGTGTTCGATATTTTCTGTGAAGTGTCCTCCCTCTACTTTGGGTATGTTTGGTAGAAGGCATTGAACTTCCGCTTGAAAGTCATTGTACAGCTCTTGAAAAAACAACTTTTCTACAGACACCATGCAGCACACAGCTATTGCTTGGTAAGGTAAATAAACAAAACGTTGAAGAGATTAACCTCACTTCCTCGTGCCATATTTTGCCAGTTGTTGGTAGAGTGTGTTGAGAGCAAGTGTTGAGTTTTTTATATTTAAGACAGACCAGAGGAGAGTGAGATGTTCTGAACGACATGAAGTTTGGAAACAGGCATTGTTTTTGCTTTTTGTTTTTCTCTACTGGACGTCATGTTGATATTCCACGAACCACTTTGAGCAGTGTGGTAACAAGCAGTGACTTGCTGGAGTGGAACGCGCACATTCAACAGTCTCTTGTTTCAAGGCCACCCGCTTTCCTTTCAACCAGTGTGTGGAAGCAGACGTGCGTGCAGGTCTGGGGTGGTGGTCCCCACACTGACCATGCAGTGAGCTAATTGTAGCTCAGTGGAGCTGACTGATGAGTCCAGTGGAGCTGAGGGCAGGCCTCAGTGGTCAACACAGGCAATGAAATTATCCTGCAGTGGACAGACAGCACACACAGGGATGGTAGCAGCAGCAGCAGGCAGTCCCTAAATGAACACCCTGCATTAATGTCAGTGAATTCAAGGACTATTTGGGGAGGGGGTGGGCAGGGGAGGGTGGGGTGGATGAGGTGGTCGATAAGTCTTTCATGTGGCAGGGTCAAAGCCCAGGTATAATAGATCAGTCGAGGAAATCGAGAGAAGAAAGAACTTTTGGCTCTAAGGAGGGGGGAGGGAGGCAGAGAGGGAGGAAGGGAGGGAGAGAGAGAGAGAGAGAGAGAGAGAGAGAGGAGAGGAGAGAGAGAGAGAGAGAGAGAGAGAGAGAGAGAGAGAGAGAGAGATCGTTAAGCGGTATCCGGTGACAGGATGCCTGCCATGCTGGCATGCAGTGTGTGTGTGTGTGTGTGTGTGTGTGTGTGTGTGTGTGTGTGTGTGTGTGTGTGTGTGTGTGTGTGTGTGTGTGTGTGTAGCTTTCTTCAATTTAACGTCTCTTCACTCATAGTGATATTAGACGAGAAACAAAAGTAGAATAAAATTAATTGTGTCACTTGTGTGCTTGAGTGTGTATGTGCGAGTGTGTGAGTATGTATGTCAGTGCACATGCCTGCATGTGGATATGAGCAAGTATGTGTGAGCGTGCATGTGCAAAATCATTTGTGTGTGTGTGTGTGTGTGTGTGTGTGTGTGTGTGTGTGTGTGTGTGTGTGTGTTATGTGTGTGTGTGTGTGTGAATGCGTGCAACTGTGCATGTAGGTTTGGGTTTGGTAACTAAGGTGGGTGTGTATGTATTTATCCCGTTGAGTGACTGAGAGAATTAAAAGTAAAATGAATAGAATAACCTCACCTACATGTGTCTATCCCTTATCAATCTTAAACCCAAATTCAGACCCATATAATCTATTTCTTGAAGAAAAACGGGACGGGGGGGGGGGGGGGGGGGGGGGGGGGGGGGTAAATTCCTGAACAAATTAAACTCCTAACAAGAAAATTTACAAAAATTCGCCAACAGGGCTTTTAACTAAACTTTTAACTATTTCAAACATAATCAGATTATCATCCAATACTTTTTCATATGACATTAATGAAAACTTATCTATGAGAGTACTATGAAAATAAGGTTGAAGTAGTTTACAGTGAAAAATTATATGTCTAGGTGATAAATCAGAGCCACATATACATCTTATTTCTTTACAAAATTTAGTTCTAAAAGCGTCCAATCGAAATCTATATACCAGGCTTCTTAACAGTCTGTTATAACAATGGCGCACTCTGTCACATCTCAACGACTCTGCTCTTGAAGAATTCTTTCGTAATACGAATACTCTCTCTCTCTCTCTCAGTGTGTGTGTGTGTGTGTGTGTGTGTGTGTGTGTGTGTGTGTGTGTGTGTGTGTGTGTGTGTGTGTGTGTGTGTGTGTGTGTGTGTGTCCTTCAGACACAGGGGTCTGTCATTGGGAAGGGAGGCAAAGTCCTCTCCTCTCCCGTCCTTCGGTCAGTCCCTGCCCATCACTGCCTGGAGAAAGGCACAGACCTCTCCCTGATGCTGCAGTTGAGGTTCTTCTGCCTTCTCTTCTCTCTACCCCTCTTCCTCCCTCTCTTTAGGGGCCTACCTCTTTCAGTTGATCAGTTAATCAGTTAGTTGTCAGTCTGTCAGTCAGTCAGTCTCTGTCAGTCATGACGTATTCAGTCCGGCCAACTACGGAGGCCAATATTAGGACTGTCCTAGATACTGATTTTGCTTCTGTTTCCTCAACTTCTATTTTGACAGAAAACATGACAAAAGGATTTATGACCAGATAAGTCGGTATTTTACTGCCATGATTGTAATCTCCCCCCCCCCCCACCGAATTAATATGTTTATTGTGTTTGTTCTTTCATTGGATACACGCAAAAAGATAAAGCAGTCACCTTGACTTTGTATATATATGCAAAATAAGTAGAATCTATCTCATATGCGCATAATCGATCAGATATTGTACTTTTTAAGATTCTGATATAGGATTCAAAGTTTTAAAAAATCTGTAGCATGCAGCACACTCGTACGTGCACACACATAACACATACACACGCTTATACACACGCACACACACACATGCACACGTGCACACACACACACACGCACACACACACACACACACACACGCACACACACGCACACACACACACACACACACACACACACACACACACACACACACACAACACACGCACACGGTTGCGTAAAATGTAATAAAAGCATGTACAACTGGCAAATCTGGCTTTTATTGTTTAATTAAGAAAAAACCCACCCCACTAGCATCATTAGAAGGGGCCACAAAGGCGCGACAGGGACAGGCCAAACTGCTGCCGGCAGTAACATTGTTTTGGGGGCTGTGGAACGTTGATTCCTGCGTCACGTTTCTGCTTTTCCTGGAGGAAACTTGTGCCTGGCCATTTTGTGCCCTCTTTGTATTAGCGGTCGTTGGTCTGTACAGTGAGAATTTACAACGTGATCTTTTTCGTTTTTCGTCTACATGCTCCTTAACTGCCAGCTCCTCTACAACGTTTGTCATTACAAAATAATTTCCATGTCTGTTGCAATTGTCATGGTTCGTTCTTGTCCTAAGATATTTATAATCAACACTTCATCCCATTGCCCGA
This sequence comes from Stramonita haemastoma, assembly GCA_030674155.1. Classification (NCBI taxonomy): domain Eukaryota; kingdom Metazoa; phylum Mollusca; class Gastropoda; order Neogastropoda; family Muricidae; genus Stramonita; species Stramonita haemastoma. The sequence continues at coordinate 83,905,809 of CM060318.1, read as the reverse complement.
AGGCTTAACACGTGATCATTGAGGCAGTGGTGTTTGTGCGATGTAAGTATTAAAAAAAAGTAGTTCTAAACACCCAGCAGCGATGAGGTGCCTCTCGACTTATAAAAGAGAGAGAGAGAGAGAGAGAGAGAGAGAGAGAGAGAGAGAGAGAGAGAGAGAGAGAGAGAGAGAGAGAGAGAGAGAGAGAGAGAGAGAGAGATCGGGGGAGATAGGGAGGTAGCTTGAAGGATAAGTTTCTTTTGTAGTTTTTTTTAAGCTTTCAGAATATTGACATTTAAGTGTTGTGGTGTTGGTGAGATCAAACCAAGACACAGCTCCATGACTGATGGTTTGAGTAGATACAAAACTTGGCCACACTGACATACATGTCTCTCTGAAGGAAAGTGTGAACTGATAGGTCTTCTGTCTGTAGCCACACGACTTGGAGGTAAAGGCTGTTTAGTTACAAGTCATTTGCTTGAGTTGCGTGTCATATCATATCTTTGTGTTTTATTTTGTTTAGAGTAGGTTGTGATGAACTTGTATAGAGTATGATGTGTTTCAGTCCGAAAACAAAATCTCTATGCCTTTGATCAGATTCGAACCCGTGACCTTCTAGTCCGTAAGCTAAGCACTGACCACTGTGCATGCGCCAAATTGGCTGCTCAAATCAGTCTGTTTGTATGCAGTTTAATCTATGTCCCCTCTGTCACAGCAGTTATCTCACTTTAGTTTACCTGTTATTTGTTAACATTCATGTTTGTGCATCCTATTTCCCCAGTCTGTTGTTGTTTCTTTCTCTCTTTCCCCAAGTCGTTGCCCCCTCTCTATGTTTGTGCATCCTATTTACCCAGTCTGTTGTTGTTTCTTTCTCTCTTTCCCCAAGTCGTTGCCCCCCTCTCTATGTTTGTGCATCCTATTTACCCAGTCTGTTGTTCTCTATTTCCCCAAGTCGTTGCTGCCCTCTCTATGTTTGTGCATCCTATTTACCCAGTCTGTTGTTTCTCTCTTTTCCCAAGTCGTTGCTGCCCTCTCTATGTTTGTGCATCCTATTTACCCAGTCTGTTGTTTCTCTCTTTTCCCAAGTCGTTGCTGCCCTCTCTATGTTTGTGCATCCTATTTACCCAGTCTGTTGTTTCTCTCTTTTCCCAAGTCGTTGCTGCCCTCTCTATGTTTGTGCATCCTATTTACCCAGTCTGTTGTTTCTCTCTTTTCCCAAGTCGTTGCTGCCCTCTCTATGTTTGTGCATCCTATTTACCCAGTCTGTTGTTCTCTATTTCCCCAAGTCGTTGCTCCCCTCTCTATGTTTGTGCATCCTATTTACCCAGTCTGTTGTTGTTTCTCTCTTTCTCTCTTTCTCCAAGTCGTTGCCCTCCTCTCTAACCAGTATGGCTTTAGGGGAGGAAGCGGCGTCACGATTTATCGATCTGCAGACGACTTTGTTAGAATCTTAAGCAGCCCGAACTTGGAAAAGGACGCCCCCTCCTCCTCCTCCCCCCTGGCTCTCTCCATCCTTGGCTTTCCTCTCCTCCCTCCGTGGCCCTCTCTCTTCCCTCTTCCCTCCCCCCCCTTTTTCCGCCCGCTTCCAGTGTCTTCTATTGTTCAATTCTTCCTTTCAGCCAGCACATTTACTGTTTTGGGGGAAATAATTTTGTAAATAAATGCTTTTTCATATCAAAGCTGTGTTCAAAATGATTTAAAAACATTCAGCTATTAAATTTAGTTTCTTAGCCAGGAGTACACTTTAGTCAGTTAGAAAAAAGTGTTTGATTCAGGTATGGCATACGACCTTGTCATGCTGAAGGTTCCTAATTTGGTTAGTTGTCTGTGGCACATCTGTAGCAGCAGTAGCAAGCATCTGTCTGTACTGTAATGAGACTTTCCCAGATGGTGGATAACGTTATTGTGGTTACGAATTATTCGGCAAAAGATACGAGTTTTGTCACAATTCTTCACAAGCTTCTTGCAGGATGTTGTCACCAGGTTGGCTGATTTCATTGACATCAGGCTTTGTACATAGTTGAATTTTCACAATTTTAGCAAAGAGCTGTTTGTAGTCTACAGGGCTAAAAGCGAAGTGGACAGGTGGAGCGTGACTTGCTTTAAGTTCAGAGCTTGCATTCAGACAGGAGTTGTGTACCTCAAGGCTTGAGCTTTCCTTTCTAACAGTCTCTTTAAGCGGGCGTGCATGCAGATTTAGGGGTGGTGGTCCCCACACTGACCACGCAGTGAGCTAATTGTAGCTCAGTGGAGCTGACTGATGAGTCCAGTGGAGCTGAGGGCAGGCCTCAGTGGTCAACACAGGCAATGAAATTATCCTGCAGTGGACAGACAGCACACACAGGGATGGCTAGCAGCAGCAGCAGGCAGTCCCTAAATGAACACCCTGCATTAATGTCAGTACACTGGAAGAGCAGTGGAGAGAGGAGGGGAGGGGCGGGTACGGGGGAGGATGGGTCGTGGGGATCAGTCTTTTATGTGGCGAGGTCAAAGCCCAGGTAGGTACATTGGACAGGAAGAGGAGGCAGGAAAGTATGGGCTGCTGGCTCCAGTGAGGAGGAGAAGGAGAAGAGGGGAGAGAGAGAGAGAGAGAGAGAGAGAGAGAGAGAGAGAGAGAGAGAGAGAGAGGAGAGAGAGAGAGAGAGAGAGAGAGGAGAGGAGAGAGAGGAGAGAGAGAGAGAGAGAGAGAGAGAGAGATGAGAGGAGAGAGAGAGAGAAGAGGAGAGATGTAGTGATAATATTTTTTTGGAAAAACTCGCCAGCCTTAATACTAACATCACAGAACATGTTAATACTGCAATTTCATGGAACAATACTACAGTTCAATCTTCTGTAAGTCATCATACAATCCGTAGGGAAAACAAACAGACAATTATTATCAATTTGCAAGACGAGAGGAGAGAGAGAGAGAGAAGATGAGGAGAGAGAGAGAGAGAGAGAGAGAGAGAGAGAGAGAGAGAGAGAGAGAGAGAGAGAGAGAGAGAGAGAGAGATGGACCATTCAGAAGTATCCGGTGACAGGATGCCATGCTGGCAATGTGTCTGTCCTTCAGACAGTGTGGTCAGTCATTGGGAAGGTCCACTTGTCTCCCTGCCTCGTCAGCTCTGTCCTCAGGGACTGTGGTCAGAGGCTCCGGCATCTGAATGACCACCATTGCTGAATCATTCATTTAAGAACCGCCCTGTGTTTGTTTCGTCGTCATTTGGGGGTAACAGTATATTCTAGTTGCGCTGCCGATCTTGAATTAACAGAGTTGTAGACTCGTATCTAACGTACGCACGAATGTTTAATGCGTGCGTGCGCACATGTGCGTACACGTGCAAATATTTAAGTGGACTGTGCAGTAAAATCTAGCAATGGCAAAGGCTACTTTGAATTTTCAAATACATTTTTCAGGGACTGCTCGGAAAATACAGGCAAAAAAGGCTTTACAATTTGCGTGCGTGTGTGCGTGCGTGCGTGCGCGTGTGTGTATGTGTACGCAAAATTTCTTATTAGTTCTCTATAATAGAAGGCATTTAAGCCTTTGATTAGCGTCAGATTTCATCTGTGGTGATTTTTACATATTTTTTAAAGTATAAAAAATTCTTTGTGTACTTCTTTTTGGGATCGAGGACACAGAGCAATGTCAGGTAGTCATGAGGAAGTTGGAAATGATTATCAAATTTAGATTGCTTGTATTCGTACAGTGTTGACCTTGCACACACATATTGCAGTTAGGACGCTAGCAACGACAAAGGACTGAGGGGTACAGTGCTCGCTGAAACAACAACAAAAATAAAAACCTACCAAACCACCAGACTTGTGCAAAATCGCTGAAGTTAGAGTCAGAGGCTAGTCTTTCACAAAAAAGGTTTTTATTTCTGTGTATGCCTCAATAGCCTGTGTGTGCGGTATGAGTGGAAGAGTAATACTGGAAAACAGAAGGAAAAGTGGCAAAAAAGGAACACTGGTGTGTAGCCTAAGCACTGTCGAGTGTGGTTGCCTCCTTGATGGATGACCAACCTGCGCCTTGGCTTCAGTACAGTCCCCTGTTCACCCAGCTGTAAATGGGTACCTACCCTTTTTAGGGATGGATAGGGAAGGTAAAGCAGCGAGGGAGAGGAGATAGGCGCTATCCTGAACGTGCTGCCCCAGAGATGGGTCTCTGACACCTGTTTCAGCACGACCATTGTGTTGGGCACCTAACATGGCATAGTGTTTACAATGTCGGGGTTTGACGATCGATTTTATGAGAGTTCGCAATCTTGGATAGTGTGATTTTTTGTGATAGTAGAGAGACGAGAGAGAGAGAGAGGAGAGAGAGAGAGAGAGAGAGAGAGAGAGAGAGAGAGAGAGAGAGAGAGAGAGAGAGAGAGAGAGAGAGGGGGGGGGGAGAGGAGAGAGAGATCTCGTAAACATATAAAACAGGATCGTGATACACTCATAAGTGTATCTTGAGAAAAGAGCCTCCAAGACAAATCAGCCAGGAGAATATTCTGTAGAAAAAAAGCCACGCTGAAGGGAAACAAATACAGTTGCAGACAGAGAAAAAGAAAAGAAAAGAATGGGTGGCGCTGCTCTTGTAGCGACGCGCTCTCCCCGTGGAGGCAGCCCTAATTTCACGCAGACAAATCAGCTGTAACATAAAGTGGTATAAATAATGAAAAAAAGAATAAAGACAAGAACTCACGAAAACATGTTTCCCTAGCTTGCCTACTTGCGCTATCTGTGACCTGAGATATTCAGCTCCTCAGACGCAATTTGTAGGTGTGGAAAATAAGAGAGGCGTGTGGTGGTGGGGAGTATTTAATTTGAATTAAACCACGAGTGTTGGTTCAGTATTATAGGCCAGGTGCCGACAGAAGAGGTATCAGGCCTGATTCCAGTCAGGTGTTCACAGCCTCTGTGTAATATCACTGGTGTTACATCAGCGCTGAGATGGTATATCTGTGCGTTTGTAGCAGTTTCAGCATGTATACAAACACGCAGAGGGAAGAGCATGTGTGTGTGTGTGTGTGTGTGTGTGTGCTGTGTGTGTGTGTGAGAGAGAGAGAGAGATGAGAGAGAGAGAGATGTAGAGAGAAGAGAAGAGAGAGAGAGAGAGTGAGAGAGAGGAGAGAGATTTATTATTTATTTATTTATTCTTTATATCGAGGATAACTAATAGCAATCTGTGCTTTTTTTCATCCGGTCCCGTGTGTATGCAGTTTTGTAAATTGTCATCTGTTCCACGGCACACGATGGCCTAACTTACGAAAGCGACAGGATTTAACGTTGCGCGAGATGTTTACGTGGTTCGCCACGGGCCTCGGTTTAAGTCTCATCCGAAGGGCTTTTGGGGAGAGTGGAGTCAGCACTGATTTAACTCCAGGAAGAAAATTTCCTCGACCTGACTCGAACCCGAGAGAGAGAGAGAGAGAGAGAGAGAGAGAGAGAGAGGAGAGAGAGAGAGAGAGAGAGAGAGAGAGAGAGAGAGAGAGAGAGAGAGAGGGAGCGTGTTCATGTGTTTGTGTGTGTATGTGTGTGTGCGAGGGCGTGTGTATGTGTGTATGTATTTGTGTGTCGCTGCACGCGCACATGTGTGTATATGTGTATCTGTGGTGTGTGTGTACGTGTCTTAAATCACAAACGACTTATATAAAAGCAGGAAGCAGGCATTCGGCCAACTTCAGTCTCACGGCCATGGCTGTGGGCAAACAGTGTTGGAAGCAGACGTGCGTGCAGGTCTGGGTGGTGGTGCCCACACTGACCACGCAGTGAGCTAATTGTAGCTCAGGGAGCTGACTGATGAGTCCAGTGGAGCTGAGGGCAGGCCTCAGTGGTCAACACAGGCAATGAAATTATCCTGCAGTGGACAGACAGCACACACAGGGATGGTAGCAGCAGCAGCAGGCAGTCCCTAAATGAACACCCTGCATTAATGTCATTGCATTAGAGTAGTTTAAAAGGGGGACTGCGGGGAGAAGGAAGGAGATGGGGGAGAGAGGTTGGAGGTAGGGGCTGTGGGTATAGTTAGAGGAGGGGGGGGAAGGATGGAAGGAATAGAAGGGGGAATTTTCTAGGGCCTAAGTAAGATTTTTCATCTAGGGTGGTTAAGGTGATACCCGTCTTCTCGTGGTAAATAAATATAGAAGAATAAAAGTCTAACTGGCCCTTCTTGTGAGAGTGATTCTTTTCTACAGATTTTGCCTTTTAAAAAAAAAATTGCTGTGGGATCTTTCACGTGCGCTGAATTGTGTTACGTTTTGGACTTCGGTTTATCGTCTCATAAAAATAAAACAAAAAGAACCAACAACGAGCATTAAGATCCCTTTTCAAAGTCTAGTGGATAGGGGAAAAGTCCGTGCTCAAACGGGGATCAGACTCTCTTCTCGCTATTTAGGCTGATGCGTTGCCTCGATTTCTTCGAAGAGAGTGATTTGTGCACTGTGTTTTAAACTACATTCTTCTCCTCAACCGCTTTCCGTGAATCCAGAATTAAATCCAGACCTAGTCTCAAAGTATAGAAGGAAAAGGAGATAGGGTGGAACCGAGCAAGTTTGCTGCTTCCTCCCCCAAAGAACGTGAACGACGTAAAACATCTTTCCATTAGCAACCCGAGTTCTTTCCTTCTCTCAGGTTCCCCCTCCAATTTAACTCAAGGGTCTGAATCGCCAATAAATCAGCTGTCTTCCTGATGCTTTGGTGGGCGTGTGTGTGTGTGTGTGTGTGTGTGTGTGTGTGTGTGTGTGTGTGTGTGTGTGTGTGTGGTGTGTGTGTGTGTGTGTGTGTTGTGTTGTGTTGTGTGTATGTTGTGTTGTGTGTGTGTGTGTGTGTGTGTGTGTGTTGTGTTGTGTGTTGTGTTGTGTTGTGTTGTGTGTGGTTGTGCGTGTGTGTGCGTGTGTGCGTGTGTGTTGTGTTGTGTGTATGTTGTGTGCGTGTGTGTGTGTGTGCGTGTGTGTGTGTGTGTGTGTGTGTGTGTGTGTGTGTGTGTGTGTGTGTGTGTGTGTGTGTGTGTGTGTGTGTGTGTGCTAGTGCCGGCTCTCACGTGAGCATGTGGCGGAACAAGCGTGTAAAACTGGTTTGTTGGTTCGTCTGGCTTTCTGGTTTCCCTTAAGAAGGGACTACAACAGGGATACGTGGAGACAGACACGGGAAAGAGAAGGGCCAGTAGGCTGATGGCGGTTGCCTTTTTATTTTTCTAATTAAAAAAAATTATACCACTTAATGTCACTGCAGATTTTTCTGGGTGAAATTCGGGCTGCTCTCCCCGGGGAGAGCGCGCCACCATAAGTGCAGCGCTACCCATTTTTTTCTTTTTCGTGTCTGCAACTGTATTTGTTTTCCTATTAGGGTGGCTTTTTTAAAACAGAATTTTGCCAGGGATGATCCTCTTGTTGCCGTGTTGTTTTTTTAATGTGCGCTAAATAATGATGTGTAACACACAGGACCTCCGTTTACCGTCTCATCCGAAAAACTAGCACCCAGACCAGCACTCATGGTTTAATGGATGGAGGAAAAAGTTTTGGGCCCAAACGGGATTTCGAATCACTGCAGACTCCGACCCGGACTTTTCGCTTTCTAGGTAGCCCCAAAGTTACCTCATGACCACCAATCCACTTCTTTGTTTATTTTCTTATCTTCTTGTGCGGATTGGAGTGTCACGTTTCCTTCTTGCTGGAGGAAGTGTGTGACAGTCTATTTGGTGCTGGCGCCCCTCGCCGCTGATGTGTGTAGGCCTCCTGGCTTCCTGCTGCCTCCTGCTGTCTGGGTCTGCTTGTCCAAGACTTGTCTATGCCACACCTTGACGCCGCTCACATGGACTTCTAGCAAAGGGGAAACAGTTTCCACGGGTTCCTGCTGTGATAAATCTTTGTTTCTGCTCTCTTTCCCGTGCGCTGTTTCATCCCTAATGCCTTCATTAACGATCAAAGGGGAGGTGTGTGTTGGTAATTGGAAAACAGCAAGCAAACAGTTCAAAAACGTATCAAGGAAAGTGGGAGGAGGGGCGCAGACAGATCTGGGAATCATTCAGAAACTTGTAGCACTGAACCTGAAACAGTTTGAAGACAAAGTGTGATTACTAAGGGCTGAAAATATTGTTGCTGTTGACTATATGCATCCCCGACGTCAGAATGTGGCTACCTTATTGCTGGGCCAAAAAAGGTCGCAGACAGAAAAATCACACCGATAATGAACCTCGGATATCTAGTCGAGGAAAGAAAAAAAATACAGACACACTTGTAAGCGTATATTTCGAATTATTACTAGTTTTTGACTTCATGTCATTATTGGTATCGCATTTCTGCGTACTTTACTTTTCTTGTTACACCCTGAGGATAAGATGTGCAGAGTCTTAGCAAGCTCCGGAACAGAAAAGAGCAGCTTGGGAAAGTGCTGTGGTGCAACAGTGGGATGACCATATATGTTCCAACTGACTTCTGACACGTCCAGTTAAAAAAAAAGAAACAACAACAAACAAACAGAAACTCAGCAGTATTAATTTTGATTATAAGGCATGGACGTTATTATTGAGGTTTCTTTCTGCAGTAGTTATGGCTTCCAGGGCAGATAACTACGTCACGATTTACCGATTTGTGAAGAACTGCAGGTGGAAGGAAGTGTCTCTTACTCCCCTCCCCTCCCATCCTTTCGCAGCCGTCTTTTGTATTGAGCTAACAGGTTCACTGCCTGTAATAACAAGGGATTTTTCAAAATATCTCATATAACATGGACATTCCCATAATATCTTATTGATATTTTTTTTATTGCTTCGAGGCAAGATGATATCCACCCCTCATAATTTTTCAGTGTTCCTAATTTTTAAGTAGATGTTGTTTGTTTCGTTTCTTATTTTTCTTTTCTTTTTTACTTATGTGAAAGCCATTGGCTGTGTGGTGATGAGATAGGCACGGGTCTTAAGGAACTGTGAAAGGTGCTATGTGATTTTAGAGTTAGGGATTAGGGACGTAATTCCTTTTCCTTATGTGAACTGTTCTGAAGGGGGGACAATTTAGGCGTTGGAGTGGCAATCACTCGTGAACTCAACTGCGCTTAGGGTACAGCATTGTCATTCCAAAAAATAGTCTATACCAAGAAAATTGTATTAACACCCCCCAAAATAACGAGATTTTTTCACCAAATTTTGATTTTACAAATTAAACAGTTCCTTATTTTTTAATTTATTGATTTATCTACCTGTTCATTTATTCTTTTCTTTTCTTCTGCTGTCCTTTTCTTCATTTTTTCCTGTCTCTATCCGTGTCTCTTTCTTTATTTCTTTCTGTTGAGTGTATGTTCTTCTTTACTTTAACGTTTTTTCACATTAAGTGTTATTAAACAAATTATGTGTATGTGTGTGTGTGGGGCGTCTGCATGTATGTTTGTGTAAGTGTAAATGCATGTGTGTACATCTAGCATGCACTCACACACACACACACACACACACACACACACACACACACACACACACACACACACACACACACCAGTCTGAACAGCGCTGCATGCACAACAAACAGCAAAGCAACCTACCTACCTACCTACCTACCTACCTACCTACCTACCTACCTACCTACCTACCTACCTACCGCTCTACTGCTCTACATCCACTGATAGAGTGCAATGACCGGGACAACTTAATCCCCCTACCCCACCCCCCCTTTCCCCCCCTCTTTGCTGTACTCCCCCCTCCTCCCCCTCCTCTGGGATGTTGTGTCTGTGGTGTGGAGTGCTGCTACCTGTACTGTGGGAGGGGTCTAGTCTGTGTGGCTGACAGGCCATGCCGCCCTCCCTCCTCCCTCCCTCAACACAAGTGTGATGTGATGCCTGTCACCTGCTGCTGCTGCTGCACTGTGGCCCGGGCCCTCAGAGCACACACACACACACACACACACACACACACACACACACACACACACACACACACACACACACACACACACACACAGGCACAGACACGCACGCACGCACGCACGCACTGACAAACACACACACTCACACTCACACTCACACGCACACTCACACGCACACGCACACGTCTATCTGTCTGTCACCTTGCTGCGCCCACAGCACACACACACACACACTGCGCCGTCGATGCCGCCGCTGCCGCCAACTGCCGACAAGTGGTATAGGCGCCCCCCTGCATGGCACAGTGACTGAGAATGCCCCCCTCCCCCCTTCCCCCACCCCCATCACCTCCACCACCCCCCTCACCACTGCCGCTGCCTTCACGTGGTGTGATAGGCTCTGATGGCGGCCACTTATTGGTTCACACAGCCCCATAGGCGGGTATGTGGCCACCCTCCTCACTCCAGCCCCTTCGCCTGGAAGTTTTTCTTGTTTGAAGTTCCAGTTGTGTTTCCCTGTCAGTCAGTCTGTGTGTGTGTGTGTTTAGCATGGGGGATTGATTGCCAGAGTGTGGCACATGCATGGCGGCAGTGTGGGCCGAAGTTGGCAGAAGTTGTGTGGCGCTGGTGGTGAAGTCCACAGTGCCCATCTGACCGAGGTGGACGTGGACACGTGTGTGTGTCTGTGGGTCAGGTGTGAGGGGATGTGGCCAGCTAACCTGTCCGTCTGTCTCACCTTTCCCAGTCACCTCACACTTTTTGCCCTCGTGCACGTGCAGCCAACCCTAGGCTATTTTGTGGTGCTACCCTACTATCCAGTTTTGTTTTTGATTTTGGTGTGGGATGCTCTTTTTCTGTTGTTGACGTAATGATAGTTTCTCTTCATTAGAGCAGTGTGTAAAGAATGTAATATACAGGTTTTCCAGTTGTCAAAGCTTGTGAAGAGTTGATGACTTTCTGTGTATTCTTGGGCAGAGCACTAAAGTTGACAGAAAGAAAGTTTTAGCGTGCACAAGTTTGTGAATGAATGACTTGCTAGTCCAGGGACGACAAAATCTGCGTCGTTTCCTGTCGATGTGTGTGTTGGGATTTTTCTTTTCTTCTTTTTTTTTTAATTTTTCGTCATGTGAGGTTGAGGAAACACTTGTTGAGAGACAGTACCTCAGTATGTGGGTGACTAGTCTGTGACTTTGTGCATCATGATGTACGATACAGCCAAAACCAGTTTGTGAGGGCGACGCAAAATTTCCTTCTATTAATTGTATCTGTATTTACGACAATTTTATTTAAAGTTATCTTAGAATGTTTGAAACAATATGAAACGTAGGTATCTTGTGTCTTTTGAAACTATGGTTCGTACAATATGCCTGACGGTATTGTAACTGCCCTTCATGGGATGATTAAAATGTTTTTGACTTGACTTGACACATATCCCATCTTTTTCATTCTTAGCTCTAAAGAGGTAAAGGATCATGGTTTGTTAATGTAAGAGGAGTTGAATCTTTTATAACTTTTTTATCGTTACAATGCTAGTTTTTTGGTTTTGCTGTATGCAGCGGGTTTTTTAAATTTTTATTTTATAGGGAATGATTATTAGGCAGAAAATATTGTTAATACTTTAAAAGGTCTTGATAATAATTTAGATGACTCATATTTTCTCAATTAATTCTAGCAATTAAAACACCGATGGGTTGAAGATGCGTGTGGGATCATTTTCATCATCGTGATCTGCCATTGTTATAATAATGTTGATGATAAATAATAATAATGGTGATGATGATGGTAATGATAATAGTAATTATGAGAATGAAGACAATAATAAAAATAAAAATAATAATGATAATGATAATAATAACAACAACAGCAAAAACAACAACAATAATAATAATGACAATGATAATTTGCGATATATTCAAGTTCTGTTAGACCAGAGGAAATATTGTGATACGCGATTTACGTACGAACAGAATAGAACAGAACAGAACTTTTATTGCCATGAAAGCCCAGAAGGCCAAAAGGCACAAGTGAACAAAATTGTCAGGAAAGAAAGTCACCGAAGATTTACGCAGTGTGGAAGTCCAGAAGTTTTTGTCTCTCACTTAACGAAAACAAAGTTTTTCGAAGGCGAAAACACGGGTCTAACTGAAAGACTATCGAGAAAGCCTACGCGTAGGCCAGCATAGTTCATTGCTCCTTTCGTGTTAGGTAGTCTGTCTGTCTGTCTGCCTGCCTCTGCTTGTCATGTTGGCTGTTAGCCTGTCTCTTCCTCTGTGTAAGTCTCTTTTCTCTGTCTTGTCTCTGTCTCTCTCTGTCTGTCTGTCTGTCTCTCTCTGTCTCTGTCTCTCTGTCTTCTCTGTCTCTCGTCTCTGTCTCTCTCTGTCTCTCTTCTGTCTCTCTCTGTCTCTCTCTCTCTCTCTCTCTCTCTCTCTCTCTCTCTCTCTCTCTCTCTCTCTCTCTCTCTCTCTCTTAATCAGGGCAAGGGCCGGATGAAAAAAGTGTGTAAATACATACTCTGTTACCTTTGAAAAATAAAGATTATTCTCGCTCTCTCTCTGTCTGTCTGTCTGTCTGTCTGTCTGTCTGTCTGTCTGTCTGTCTGTCTGTCTGTCTGTCTGTCTGTCTGTCTGTCTGTCTGTCTGTCTGTCTGTCTGTCTCTCTCTCTCTCTCTCTCTCTCTCTCTCTCTCTCTCTCTCTCTCTCTCTCTCTCTCTCTCTCTCTCTCTCTCTCTCTCTCTCTCTCTCTCTCTCTCTCTTTATGTCTGTACTTTATCTCTTTCGTAATTTCAAGATGTTTCTGGGAAGAAAAAGAAATAGATATCTTCTATGCTCTTCTAAAGTTGACGCACTCCTGTTACATGGTTTTCAAGGCCGCCCCCAAAGGATTACAACATAGCTCGCCGGTAGTGGAAGTTGTTTGATACATGAGTGCTGCATGTGTTTTCCCCCTGTCTTTTATTGTTGGACATAGGTCAGTGTCTGGTGGACGTATCAAGCATGCTATAAGGAAGAAGGAAGCTGATCGTATAAAATCGCTCGAGTCCATTACTGCTTGATAACTTTTCCCCTCCAGTTTTTTTCTTTTTTTTTTCATTTTTTTTTTCAGTTGTTGAATTGGCTCTCTCTCTGTGTTTCTGTCTCTCTCTCTTCCTCTGTCTCTATCTCTCTCAGTTTCTCACACACACGTTCTCTCTCTCTCTCTCTCTCTCTCTCTCTCTCTCTCTCTCTTCTGTCTCTGTCTGTCTGTCTGTCTGTCTGTCTGTCTGTCTGTCTGTCTGTCTGTCTGTCTGTCTTCTCTCTCTCCCCTCTCTCCTCTCTCTCTCTCTCTCTCTCTCTCTCTCTCTCTCTCTCTCTCTCTCTCTCTCTCTCTCTTTCTCTCTCTCTCTGTTAAAGAGAATCTCGTGGTAGGTGAAGAATTGTAAAAAAAAAAATGCCGGTTTGCTGCTATATTTGAAAAAACAAATCCCGAATATAATAAATATGAAGAAAAGAAAATCCTTACTATCTTCTTCGTGTGCACCCGTGGCGAACCTACCCGAGTTATTGGGTTGAGTGACGGGCCTTTTTCAGCAGAGGTGACAAGAACTGGAATCCCCAGACACCATTCCTTTGAGCAGAGCCATGTGCTCCCTCATAGCCCCCTCCCCAACCCTCCCTCTCTGCATGCTCCCCATCTCCTCTGTCACGCTTTCTCATTGTCGGGTTTTCTGCTGCTAGTGTATCGGTTTCCTCCAAAAGGTGTGCTTTTTGTATCTGTATTTACGACAATGACAGGTGATGTGTTTATGTTCTTTTAATGTAAAACCTATAAATCTTAGTTTACATTAGGTGAAAGGCAGTATGTCATCGTGAATTTATTTTTTCCTCTATGACTGTACTCGCTGTTTAATTTTAAAAAAAGAACCAGGGTCTTTTAAATGAGCGAGTGCATCAATGAAATGGTTTGTATGATAGTTTATTGGTGTCAGGCGTATTAGTGTCGTTTTCTGTTGCGCAAATGTGTAGTTTTTATAATGAAAAGTTGATTTTACCTATGATTAAAGAAAAGTTTATTTCTTATTTGAAACAGCAACAGAAGTATGCAAAGTTTCATGAAATGAAGTGCTAGTATAGAAATCAACCGTGCAAGTACTTCCTTTTTCTTTATAAAATAGACATTATACAGATCAAAATGTAACAATATTTTTGAAATATATATAATATTTTTTTTCATAAGGATCGAGAACTATCTTTAAACGCTGAAGATATTAGCTTGTTGCTGCTGGAAATGTATTTGTGTACTATGTGTTTTCTTTTCAGAATAAATATTTCTTTAAACGAAACATAGTGTCACCAGACCATGTAACACTTTAAGAAAGAAACATAGTTCAGTTGTACAAAAGAGAAGTGTTAAGTAAAGAAAATATTTTCATTGTTTTCGTCTCCACATAATTGACTTCACAGATTTTTAAAACAAAGCAAGAGCGTAAACAGGGTAGGAAACATTCCCAACAACCAAAAACGAAAACTTTGTAGGACTTTTTTTTTTTCTAGCCAAGTTTTTATTTGGATTGCTTGAGAAGCTGTAATTATTCAGCCTTACTGTATGTCACACTAAAACCAGAAAAATAGAATTGAAGTGAAAATATCACTAGATTCTGCCAATATATGATATGCATTAAAGTTTGAATGTACTTGATTTTTTTTAAATAAACAAAGAGCAGCAGAACTTGAGAGGGAAATAAACTAAGAAAACATAATGGCAGAACTGACTGCTCATTTCACACAATTTAGTTCAGAAGTATTCGTTAAATTCAAGCTGTCTGTATGCCTTGAAAATCTTGATGCTCTGTTGAAAAGAAATGAAAGTATTGAGTAATAAACAAGGCCAAAAAAGCTTTAAAAATCTTACCACAGTGTTTCTAACTAAAGAATAAAGAAATGAATACATAACGTAACTGTCGTGCGTTGCGTTGACTAAGAAGCAAAGTCTCTCTCATAATACTGTGGTTGGTCATTCCTTCTATGGCAGGGTTTCTCTGACCAGCAAAATAATGGATCAGTGGCACCTGCCTAGAAAGCGAAAAGTCCGGGTAGGAGTGTGCGGTGGTTCGAATCCCGTTTGGGCCCCAAACTACCCCCCCCCCATCCATTAGATCATGAGTAGTGCTCTGGGTGCTAGTCTTCCGGATGAGACGTTAAACCGAGGTCCCGTGTGTTACACATCATTATTTAGCGCACGCAACGTAAAAGAACCCATGGCAACAAGAGGATTGTCCCTGGCAAAATTCTGAAGAAAAAGCCACTCTGATAGGGAAACAAGTACAGTTGCAGACAGGAAAAAGAAAAGAAAAGAATGGGTGGCGCTGCACTTGTAGCGACGCGCTCTCCCTGGGGGAGAGCAGCCCGGATTTTACGCAGAAAAATCTGCTGTGACATAAAGTGGTATGTAAAAAAAAAAATCTCTTTGAGCTTTACTCTCTGTCAAAGGCTGGCTGCAGTGTATGGATGGAACTGATGGCTCGTTATTAACTCTGGCCTCTAGGCTTTGAAGGGACCTATTTTCTGATAACATGATGCGCTGCTAGTCAGCTGAGTGTATGGACAACGTGAATCGTGGCCACTGCTTTCCCTAATGCATCATGCAGTATACATTTAAAGGATCTGGCCAATAATTGGCGTTTATTTACAGAAGTCAGAATCACAAACTGATATTTACAGAGTCCTAAAAGACCAATTTTATTGAATTTTTTGAAAAAAATGGTACTGTTTCATTATTAAAATTACTTTAAAAATATCAAAATTAGAATATTAAATTTTGTCGGAAATAAATCGCCATAGTTTTGCTGTGCGTGCTAGACAAGTGATAGCGCCATTGAGAAGGCAGAGCATTGAGGATGTGCATATTGGGGCATGGGGATTTGGGGATTAGGGGGGGACGTCAGCCATGTCTGTCTTCTTCCGTCCCGCCCCGCCACGTCCACTCATGCCGTCAGGATTGGTATCATTGTTACAAACATGATGACGCCCCGTCATCCCCCCCCCAACCCCCACCCCAACAACCCCCCCCCCAACAACCCCCCCCCAACAACCCCCCCCCAACAACCCCCCCCACATCAAAACAACCCCTCTCCCCCCACCCCTAAACAAACTCCATCCCAAACAAGCAACCAAACAACCTAACACCAGAAACAAACCACCACCAACAAACACAAACAAAATCTACACACAAAGAAACGGACAAAAAACAAGGCATGTCAAATCAAAACAAAGGCCCCCTCCCCCCAAAAGCCCAACCCCCCCAAAAAAAACCCCCGCCAAACCCATTAACAACAAAACAAAAACAAATCCGCCTGAAAGAATCAAAGAAAAGAAAAGAAAAAAACCCCGACCCACAGAAAAAAACAAACCAAAGATAATGAACATGCCGTAATTGAAATGGAAACACCCCCAACCCCCAAATAGAACTTAAGAAAATTCCAACCACCCACCCAAAAAAAAACAAACAACAACCCCCCCTCACCCCCCAAAATTACCCAACAACAACAACAAAACAACACCAAACGACAACAAAAAACAGCAAAAATACCCCCCTCCCATCTCCCACCGTCTTTCAAGGATTTCAGCCAGTCAGTTTTTAGTCTTGTCAAAGGTGATATTTTTATCTTGACTTTGGTCGCTCTTTGAAAATGGATGTTCCAGCTTTTTGTTTTTCCTGCTCTCAAGCAAATCTGAACTGTTTAGCATGTTTAACGTTTCTTCTTTCTTTCTGTCTTTATTATTATCATTTTTTAAAAGGTTTAATGATAAATCTTTTGGCCTCCTTTACCCATGTGTGTGTGTGTGTGTGTGTGTGTGTGTGTGTGTGTGTGTGTGTGTGTGTGTGTGTGTGTGTTTGTGTGTGTGTGTGTGTGTGTGTGTGTGTTTGTGTGTGCGCGCGCGCCTGTGTAACAGAGAATATTTAAAGAATCGATTCAGTTTATATTTGTTAGTTGTAGTTTGGTTTAAAAAAATAAGACAATGCCGTGACAAGCTCTAGAACACGCACACACACACACATACACACACACACGCACACGCACGCATGCACGCGCGCACACACACACACACTCACTCACACACACTTACTTGTGGATATAGAGTAGTAAGAACCCAAGATCTTCAGCTTAAACACTTCTTGAACAGGAGAAATCCTAGTCATGCTGAAGACTAGGTGCATGTAGGACAGACAACAGGCATGACGTGGCAACCTACCTGGAAGACTGACACATAGACAGGCACTTAGTGACAGGCTGGCTGCCGGTGTCATGTGTCACGCCATGCAGGGAAGACACAGGACTGGCTAGCCATAGAGTCTGCAGAAAGATGATAATGTCACACAAGCCTCTCTCTCTCTGTGGTTTCTCTGCATGTGACCAGTAGTGTCACAGAATGCTGTGCGTTGATGTGGTAAAGATGTTGATGAGTGTAAGTGACAGCGGCGGTTTGGGGTGCTTTTTTTGACGGGTGTGTAATAATTGTGACAAGTATTGTGACTGCGTAGAGCTGTGATGTAAATGACAAGTATAACTGACAGAACTGTGATATGATAGTGACAAGTGTGACTAAAGAGGTGTGATATGACAGTGACAAGTGTGAATATAGTGACAAATGTGACTGCAGCGGTGTGATATGATAGTGACAAGTGTGAATATAGTGACAAATGTGACTGCAGAGGTGTGATATGATAGTAACAAGTGTGAATATAGTGACAAGTGTGACTGCAGAGGTGCGATATGATAGTGACACATGTGACTGCGATAACATCGACATGTGAAATAGCCTTGACAAGTGTGACTTTGGCACTGTTGATACATGTTGGGAAGTAGTGACAAATGTGACTGCGACACACTTGACAGGTGTAAGAAAGTTGTGGCAAATGTGACTGTTGGTAGTTTTGGGGGATCGTGACAAATGTATGCATGATTGCTGTAATGTTGACAGGTATGAGATAGTAACGACAGCAGAATTAATTATCTATATGAAGGTAGGTACAGGGACGGTAGGCTTGCATGAGTATGACAAACTGCGCAGTCTTGTTGATTAGTTGTGCAAAGGTGGTGGCGAGTGTAAGTGACGAATTGCTGACACATGGCAGTGTTCCTGACACGTGGGGCAAGTGGGACTTAGCTCTGTGGGGAAAACTATTCTGACTGCAGTTTTGTTCATACCCAGCACATAATTATGTGATTGTGGTTTGTCAAAATATGGACTTCATTGTGGGTGTTCGTATGGCTTGACATGTTGATGCGTACAACTGCCTATGGATGTATGTTTGGCAAGTATGAAAATATATGTAATTATAACTTAGTGGATAGAGTGTGACTTAAGTTGTGTGACAAATATGACAGCGATCTCATTGACAAAGGTGATTATATTGCTGAAGACAATAACAATGCGTTTGTCTTTGACAAGTTCGACTTGTGTGGGGATGAGTGCTGTGACAAATGACAAGTGGCTGCTACGCCATTGACAAGCGTGACTGCTATGGTGTTGGCAGTTGTGCCGTGGTTGACTGGCATGCAGTTGTATCGTATGCTGTTGACCAGTGTGTGTAATATGCACTGTCATAGTCTCTGCTGGTATTACAGCCTGTTAATGTTTGCAGTGAAGAATTGAGGTTTTTGTGTGCAAAGCAGCGTTTTTAAAATGGTGTTTATAAATAGTTGTAATGGTGCCACAATAAAAAGAAATGTCAACACATCTCGTTAAGGATCACGACTCAACTATGCGGTGGTAAGAAGTGTTACATCACTAGTTTGACGAGGGTTGACGAACGTTGATTAGCTCTCCAATGACAAACACAGAACTGGAGACGGAATTTCCTCTTTGCAGAGTGTGCAGCCATAAGTGAAAACAAGCAGACAGGTGTCAGTAGAGAAAAGGGCCGTCACATCAGACAGTCTGTAGTAAAACAACGATTACCATTTTCAAGAACTATTAAAACCGCGTGGAACATGAACAGTCCTCTTTCAGGCCGCGCCAGAAACGTTTGCCTCCAAGACCAGATGTCATCAGTTGAAAGAGGCACGTGCACAAACGTTTAGGAACAGTGTGGATGATGAAGGATTAGCGTGGACGACCACAACGTGCAGAAAAAAGAAGTCCGTTTGACGAGTGAAGGGAACGGCTGGTTGGTGAGGACTGGAAAACCACTCCCGTGCCGGTGATTGATGGTTCCCAGGAGGCGTTGATCATCAAGGCGTCATTGAGTGGTGGGATTGCAGCCCTGCTACGGCTGCACTGGATTTCCGCCTCACTGGCTATCGACGGAGACGTACGTGGATGTTCCATCCTTCCTTCGTTCACACAGTGCAGTGCAGTACAGGGTCTGCCGTCACTCCGCCACCAGCACTCCCTCCACATACTTCCCGGCTGATAGAGCAGGGGGACGAGGCAGTCAGTCAGGCTCTCAGGCTGTCAGGCTATCAGGCAGGCAGGCAGGCAGGCAGGCAGAACCAATCAGCTGGAAGATCTCGGCAGCCGTCAGGCCCTCCTCCTGTGCAGGGCAGGGCAGGGCAGGGCTTTCCGTGTGGCGGCTTTTCTGCCTGGACAAAAAACTCTTCTGACGCTCTGCCTTCACGGGCTTAGTACTGTTGAGCTCTATCATTTATTATTTTTTTGTGCCCGTGTTTATTATCTGAATTGTTGCATCTACTAGGACTGTCCCACGGACGAAAACGTGTGCTGATGTGTTATTATGCCAAGTACGTGTTGGCCCTTTTCACCTACTTTACAAGCTACAGACAATAAATTTCATATATGTTGTTGTGGACCCTCGCTGAAAGATATTGACTAAGCTGTGAAATGGGCTGTATCCTGTATGGTTCGTTAGCTGAGTGTTTACAGGGTGAGGGGATGAGAATTGGATTGTTGTTGTAATAATTATGGAAAGAACAACATTCAATCAGTGCGAAAAGAGGACTAGTTTGGTGAAAAGGTCCACGGAGTGGTAGAGAGAAGCGACGGAAAGACACAGACTTGAATGAAGAAAACGAGGAACGCCTTGTTTGTGGCAGTGCGTGAAGACTGTTTTAGGCCGTAACTTGCGTCACCTGTGGGGTAGAGAATTAATGTCAAGCATGTGGAAATGACAGACTTGTGAAGCGTGTCACACATTGGGTTTGTGGAAATTTGTTGAATTTCGGTGCTAAAGTGTGGAAAAGGTTCGGTTGTGGAAAAGCAAAAGTTCGAATTTCAAGCTAGCCTTGATTGATCCGGAATTGCGAATCAGTCCTGACAAGTTGTCTGTCCTAAACAGTTGCTAGTCCTGAAGAGTTGCCAGAAATCAGTGTGTGGAAGCCGCTTCTTTCTTTGACGTTCCTGGTCCTGTTTGCACCCTCAGTCTTCTCTTCGTGTTGTGGACTTTCCCCACCTGTCTTCCTCAGTGAAGCTACACAGCAGTGGTAGAAAGACAGAAGGGGAAAGATTCGTTGCGGAAAGATACCCAGATTATCAAACAACTGAATAAAAAGAACTTTTCCTGAAAGAGACTCTAAAATTCAGCCAGATTCCACCCGCGATTCAAACACGACACGAACTCTTAGTAGACCAATCTGGAGAAGGTGGCAACTCCTGCACTGAGTTGAGGAATCGTGAGAGAATCAGGAGAGAGATAAAAAACAGACATTGGCGCTTAAGACAGAACACTTGTGGGGCAGAAAGGAGCCCCGAGGCGTGTTGAGACCTGTGGGATTCCAGACACGGGGAAGTTGGGTTCCGGTGTGGACAGGGGTGGGAGTGACAGCCACCACCACCACCACCACCACCACCATTGCTTCCCACGTGCCCCCCAACATGCTCCCCTCCGCCACCCCCATGCCCAAGATGGAGTGGTTCGACTGCAACGGGTGGGGAGGGGGAGGGGGAGGCATGGGCACCCAGACCAACGGCTACTACCCCCAGCAGCACAGCTACCCGGGGTACAACGGCGGCAATGGCGTGGCCTACTACGGCGGGGAAGCGGCGCAGGGCATGGGGGGCATGGGTCAGGGCGTGGACATGTCTCCCTCCTCTGGCTACTGCTGCAGGGGCATGGGGGCAACGGAGGAGATGTTCTTCACAGGTGTGTGTGTGTGTGTGTGTGTGTGTGTGTGTGTGTGTGTGTGTGTGTGTGTGTGTACACGTGTGTGTGTAGTGTGTGTGTACACGTGTGTGTGTGTTTGTGTGTGTGTGTGTGTGTGTGTGTGTGTGTGTGTGTGTGTGTGGGTGCGCGCGCGTGCCTGTGTGTGTGTATGAGTGCGTGCGTGTGCACGCGCGTCTGCGTGTTTATGCGTGTGTGTGTGTGTGTGTGTGTGTGTGTGTGTGTGTGTGTGTGTGTGTGTGTGTGTGTGTGAGAGAGAGAGAGAGAGAGAGAGAGAGAGAGAGAGAGAGAGAGAGAGAGAGAGGAGAGAGAGAGAGAGAGAGAGAGTTTGTATCAGAAATAATTATTAGCACTAGTATAACATACATTTTCGTGTTCTGTGCATGCAAACACGCTTTTGTACGAGTGCGTACGTCGAATGTGCGTATCGTACTTTTGAATCATCAACTCGGCTCATGTTTGTTTGTGTGATTGTGATTATGCACACTTGCTTGCGTTGGTAGAAAACATCCACGTGATCTGTGCATGGTAATGTCAGATGAAGATTTATTGATACTATCGCAGACATGTTGCATATCAACAGAGTATAGCAGTAAGACAATTCGGTATCACGCAAGCAATGATTGCAATCCATTCATCATCATCATCATCATCATCATCATCATCACCATCACCATCACCATCATCATCATCATCAAAAAAATCTTTATTATTATTATTATTATTATTATTATTATTATTATTATTATTATTATTATTATTATTATTATTATTATTATTACAATAACTTGGGAAGGAAGGTTAAAGGAGGAAGATTAAAGGCCCGAAACACTTGTTTGAAGGGGTTTTCTCCTCTGAGGACTCTCTGCTGCCATGCTCTACGCGAGTTTCTTACCACTTGCTTGCTTTTAGTAGATGCGCCTCTGTGATTTGCGCGTGGATATGTCAGCTTAAGATAGCGTTATACTTCCGCAGACATGCTGCATGTTAACAGAGTCTGCTGATAATTTAAATCAATATGATGCAAGTAATAAATGCATTATTATCGTTCTGTTTCGGAACGTGTTACGCATAGACAAACGGCGCGCTTTCTCATCATTAATTAGTTTGCACTTCCTGAAGGGGAAATCACGATCATGAATTTTAAATGTGCCCTGGAGAAAAATAACAAAAAGAGATTTTTGAAACTGATATTACATCCAAATGCCTACAAGTTTTGGCCTCATGTGGGAGGATTAGATGGATTGTGATAACCGCTCGGCTCTTGCGTCAATCCATTTTTAGCTGGATAAACTTCATCCTGAGATTATCAGGCAAGGTTTGGAGAACAAAACGAAGACGTGCGTTTCGATCTTTTTAGCCTTGTGATATAAACAGGGTTTTTTTTTTCTTTCTCTTTTGAATCTAAACATCTTTTAGCACAGAATGACAGATCTGAAAACAGAAAATTGATATTTAAGCAATATAAACGACAGCAGAGAGAGAGAGAGAGAGAGAGAGAGAGAGAGAGAGAGAGAGAGAGAGAGAGAGAGAGAGAGAGAGAGAGAGAGTTATTTGACAGGCGTATATGGGATACTTAAACCCACGACTTCCTGGACCCTTTCTGACACACACACACACGCACACACGCACATGCACACGCACACGCGCACACGCACACACACATACCACACACACACACACACACACACACACACAATATATATATATATATAATTGAGAAAATATGAGCGATATATATACACACGAGACAGTCACTGTAGCTGAGTATGTATAAAAAGAAATGAGCACGAAGACAAGCAGAGAGTTTTAGCCATTGTGTATCTATCTATAAATCAGAGTTGTAGCTGCCTTGTGGCTGTGGCTGTTTTTGGCTGTGGCTGTGGTGGCTGCAGTGGCTAAGGCAAGTCTGGGGTCACCCCAATTAGCCTCCCTGGGTCCACAGCATCGATTGTGGACTTCACTGGCTTCCCTGCGTCAGGGTACATTCGGTCACACCTACCCCCCCCCCCCCTCCTTTTCCTGTTCTGTCTTTTGTTTTCTTTTGTCTGTTGCCTCTGTCTGTCTTTTTGTCCTTGTCTTTAGTCATTTCTTCATGTGTGTGTGTGTGTGTGTGTGTGTGTGTGTGTGTGTGTGTGTTGTGTGTGTGTGTGTGTGTGTGTGTGTGTGTGTGTGCTAGTTCTTTTCTTTCTTTTTTTTTTCTTTCTTTCTTTCTTTCTTTCTTTCTTTCTTTCTTTCTTTCTTTGTCTCTCTGTGTCTCTCTGTATATATCTGCTTGCCTGCCTGCCTAGCTACCTGCCTGCCTGCCTCTGTCTGTCTGTCTGTCTGTCTGTCTGTCTCTGAAGAGGATTTTCCCTCAGGAATTAACATCAGTGCCGACTCTTCTCCCCCCAAAAGTTCTTCAGATGAGACTGTTAACTGAGGTCGCGTGTGCGAACGCACGCAGAACATCTTGCGCACACGTTAAAACCCGTCCCGCTTTTCGGAAGAGTAGGCCATTGTGTGCAGGTTGGAAAAGATGACAAAATTGACAAAAATGCTTACGCACAGGAACTGGATGTAAAAAAAAGCACATGAATGCTTATTCCATTATTCTCGAAAGAAAAGACTTCTCTCTCCCACTCTCGTCTATTTTCTTTCTTTCTTTCTTTCCTCTTGTCTCGTCTGTCTTTCCTGTTTTTGATGTGTCTTTCTTTCCTTGCTTGTGTAAGTTTTTTTTGTGTTGCTTTTTGTTGTTTTGGTTTCTATCGGTTTTTATTGTTGTTGTTTTTTCTTTTTCGCGCCCATCTGGTTATTTCTGTGTCCAGGCGTTTGTTCACGTGTTTCGTCTTTCTTTCTTTATGTGGTTTCGTGTGTCGTCTCTTCTGTAGGGCGTCCTTTCATTCCGTCTGTTTGTCTGTCTGTCTTTTCTTTTCCTTCTTTCTTTTCTTTTTTCCTTCTTCTTTTCTTTCCTTCTTTCTTTCTTTTTCTTTCTTTCTTTCTTTCTTTCTTTCTTTCTTTCTTTCTTTCTTTCTTTCTTTTTGTTTCTCTCTTTTCTTTTTTTCTTTTCTCATTCTTTCTTTTTTCATTTATTCTTCATTCTTTCTTTCTTTCTTTTCTTTCTTTCTTTCTTTCTTCTTTCTTTCTTTCTTTCTTTCTTTCTCTGCTTCTTTCTTTCCCTTCTTCCGTCCTTTCTTTCTTTCTTTCTTTTCTTTCTTTCTTTTCTTTCTTTCTTTCTTTCTTTCTTTCCTTTCTTCTTTTCCATTCTTTCTTTTTTCTTTCTTGTTTTTATCATGTCGTTTTCGTTTGTTCTTCTGTCGAGGTCATGCTTGATGTTTGTTCTGTCAGTGTTCACCGATATGCTGGCTTGTGTTTTTTAGTCTAACTGTCGAACGCACTCGGGTACACATGCACGTCCACACCCTGTCGCGTATCACTCGCGCGCGTGCGCGCGCGCACGCACACACACACATTCACACACACACACGAACGCACGCACGCACGCGCACACACATATGCACGCACAGTACGCACGCACGCACGCACGCACGCATACACACACATGCAGGCCCTGTCTCTGTCTCTTTGTGTGTTTCTCTCTCTCCCCCTCTCTCTCTCTCTCTCTCTCTCTCTCTCTCTCTCTCTCTCTCTCTCTCTCTCTCTCTCTCTCTCTCTCTCTCTCTCTTTCCCCTCCCCCTCTCCCTCCTTCCCTCCCTCCATCCCTCCCCCTCTCGCCTGCACGCACATAGACACACTAACGATACATCCTCTTACCCGTCTTAATTTAATGTGTGCGTGAGTTGTTACTGGTGCGTTCGTACTCGGACCTTGGAATAATTGAATAAATTCTGAAGTCCTTACAGAGAAACGGAGTGGAAGCATCTTAACGTTAACTTTAGGGTACAGATCTTCTGAGATAGACACACACCTCAGGGATGGCTCCATCCCATACTCTAGGATTACAAACTTCGATTCATGATTTCAGCGCTTTACAAATCTAAAGATAATTTTTTAAAGAGTTTGGTTAAAGGCTGAGATTTCTATGTGCCGTGCCATGCATTGATATGTTCAAGTATCAGTCAGTCAGCTTGTCTGTCAGTTCGAATAGTTTTGTGTTGCGTGGAAGGGCTAGGAATTAGAATGGGGAAAATGTGATAAGTTAATTTGTTATTGTGGGGATTGTATTGAAAAGAATGTCATGTTTTTTTCCAGAACACATGCCTGCTAGGTAAGAAAGTACTCTTCAGTTTAATGTTTTCTATGTTGGGGCCACGTTCTCAGGTTTTGTATTTCTTATGAAGGAATTCCGTACAGTTATTGA
>CM060318.1:83873121-83875621 GCA_030674155.1 Stramonita haemastoma | reverse complement strand
ACACGTACGCGCAGAATCGAGATCCGGACGAAATGAGGACTGATACCAAATTCTCTGTGAAAAAATCTCCTAATCTATTAGTCCTGGGTTGTAGTGACTTTAGCTTGCATTTTCTAAAAGAGGCCATCTTGGGACTCTGGCCTGGTGTGAATTATTCAGTCTTTTTCAATCAGTCTGGAACCGACATCAGTGACTATGGGTGTAGGACACGTGAACTGGGGCCGTGCTGCTTCTCTCTCTCTCTGTCTGTCTGTAAAAGGCTTCTCTATCCTTCATAGTACTAAGAGGATTATTTAAAACACCTTGAAAACGGATAAAGCGTTCGAGCGATTTTATCTGTCTGTTTCTGTCTCTGTCTTCTTTCTTTCTGTCTGTCTGTTTGTCTGTCTTGTTTGTGTTTGTCTCTCTGCCTGTCTGTCAGTCGGTTTCTCTCTAACACACACATAAGCACAGATAGACAGACAGACAGACAGACAGACAGACAGACAGACAGACACAAATGTCAAAACTATTGAATATTGATTTCCAAAACTTGAAAAACAACAACTAATCGTTACACATCTGTTAATGCTCTGTTTTACAAAACCCGACTCTATTGATTACTGATATTCTAAACTTAAAGAAAGCAACAACAACAACAAAAATGCTCATTTGTTGACATTTTTCTCCGAAAATAAGTCTTTGTATTGTTGATATTAAAAAAAACCCCAAACCACCGAATACCAAAACAAAACAACACCCCCTCCCAGAAAAAGAGAAACAACAACAAAACACCAACAAACAAAACAAAAATTAACCCAGACAAAGCAAACATACAAGAACTGACAAGGAAAAAACCGTATTGCTGCCTCTGTACGGTTACTCTACACCAAAACTCACAGCATCATCTCTCCCACTCCGGCTCTTCTTCCAGCCATACCGTTCTGATCCCTGAATTTTCTGGCCCGTCAGTTTGGCGGCAGACGACAGACACAGAAACTGACACGGCAGACACAGAGGGGAGGGGGGGAACCTTCAGGAGGACCAAGGACAGACAGACGCAGGTAATCCTGTGAGCGGATTAGCATTGATCCTCCCTGTAGGTGGGCCAGAGATGGAGGAGAAGCCTCGCCTTACCGCTGACAGAGAAGACAAACAGACAGAGAGAGAGAGACAGGAAGGCGAGCCGATGTGTAGGGTCGGTAGTGTGAACAGGAATTTTACAGAGAGTGTGAATAGGAGCCTGAAAGAGTGTGATCAGGAGCCTGAAAGAGTGTGAACAGGAGCCTGAGAGAATGTGAACAGGAGCCTGAAAGAGTGTGAACAAGAGCCTGAAAGAGTGAACAAGAGCCTGAAAAATGTGAACAGGAGCCTGACAGTGTGTGAAAGAAGCATGACAGAACAGGAGCCTGAAAGAGTGTGAAAGGAGCCCGACACAGTGTGAACAGGAGCCTGACACAGTGTGAACAGGAGCCTGACACAGTGTGAACAGGAGCCTTACACAGTGTGAACAGGAGCCGGACACAGTGTGAACAGGAGCCTTACACAGTGTGAACAGGAGCCGGACACAGTGTGAACAGGAGCCTGACAGTGTGAACAGGAGCCTGACACAGTGTGAACAGGAGCCTGACACAGTGCGAACAGGAGCCTGACAGGACAGGAGCCTGACATGACACAGTGTGAACAGGAACCTGACACAGTGTGAACAGGAGCCTGACACAGTGTGAACAGGAGCCTGACAGAATAGGAGCCTGACACAGTGTGATCAGGAGACTGACACAGTGTGAACAGGAGCCTGACAGGACAGGAGCCTGACATGACACAGTGTGAACAGGAGCCTGACACAGTGTGAACAGGAGCCTGACACAGTGTGAACAGGAGCCTGAAAAAGTGTGAGTAGGAACCTGACACAGTGTGAACAGGAGCCTGACAGTATGAATAGGAGCCTGAAAGAGTGTAAACTGGAACCTGAAAGAGTGTAAACTGGAACCTGAAAGAGTGTAACCTGGAACCTGAATGAGTGTAAACTGGAGCCTGAAAGAGTGTAAACTGGAGCCTGAAAGAGTGTAAACTAGAGCCTGAAAGAGTGTAAACTAAACTAGAGCCTGAAAGAGTGTAAACTGGAGCCTGAAAGAGTGTAAACTAGAGCCTCAGGAGAGAGAGAGAGAGAGAGAGAGAGAGAGAGAGAGAGAGAGAGAGAGAGAGAGAGAGAGAGAGAGAGAGAAACAGTCAGACAGACAGACAGATGGACGGACGGACGGACAGACAGACAGTTGAAAGTCATAATGACCTGATAGGGTCTGGGTCTGAACACGCTTGTCAGTGTGGTGTGTGGGATGTTGCAGTGAGACTTGTTGACAGTTCACTAACGACCTAGAAACGAGGAGAGAGAGAGAGAGAGAGAGAGAGGGGAGAGAGAGAGAGAGAGAGAGAGAGAGAGAGAGAGAGAGAGAGAGTTTATAGTGGCGATTTTAGCCGATCGTCATGTTAATTTTGTTGTCATCTCTGAGAGAAAGGTTTT
>CM060318.1:83853121-83868121 GCA_030674155.1 Stramonita haemastoma | reverse complement strand
TGTCTGTCTGTCTGTCTGTCTGTCTGTCGGCTTGTGTGTGTGTGTGTGTGTGTGTGTGTGTGTGTGTGTGTGTGTGTGTGTGTGTGTGTTTTGTGTGTGTGTTTGTGTTTGCGTTTGTGTGTGTATTTATGTATGTATGTATTTATTTATTTTGAGGATGATCGAATAAGCAGTCATATCCCTTTAAAAAAAAAATCCAGTCCTCGTGTGTAAGCAGTTTCGTCAATTTTGTCATCCGCCCCCATTGGCACACAAAGGCCTACTCTTTCGAAAAGCGGAACGGGTTTTAACGTGTGTGCATAGATGTTCTGCGTGCATTTGCACACGGGACCTCAGTTTATAGTCTCTCCGAAGGGCTTTCTTTTTTTTTTTTGGGGGGGGGGGGGAGGGGATGGAGTCAGCACTGATGTTAACTCTGTGTGTGTATGTGTGTGCGTGCGTGCGTGCGTGCGTGCGCGCGTGTGTGTGTGAGTGTGTGTGTGTGTGTGTGTGTGTGTGTGTGTGTGTGTGTGTGTGTGTGTGTGTGTGTGTGAGTGAGCAGGCCCCCATTCTCTCTTACTCTCTCTAAGTCTGTTTGTCTGTCTTTGTTTGTCTGTCTTTGTTTGTCTGTCTTTCTCGGTCTGTGTGTTTGATCACTGTGTGTATGTCTGTCTGTCTCTCTCGCCCTGACTCTGTCTGTCTCTGTCTGTCTGTCTCTCCCCCCTCTCTCTCTGTCTCTGTTTCTCTGTCTCTTTCTCTGTCTCTCTCCCTCACATGCTTAATCTGTTACCCTTGGAAAATAAAGATTATTCATTCAATGTTCATTCATTCATTCATTCATTCATTCATTCATTCATTCATTCATTCATTCATTCATTCATTCATTCTCTGTCTCTCTCATATTTGGCATTATCTTTCTGTTGCCTGGGTTTGCGGTTTCTTCTCTTGTATTTTGCTGAAGTCCGTTAGTGTGACGAGTCACACAAAGAATGCAGTGAAGATATGATGAAGATGTTTTGTTTCATGTGCGTTCTGTTTAAGGGGACGGGATAGCTCAGTGGTCAGAGCACTTGCTTCCCCCAAGCTAAGGTTAAACAGTATTGAGCGTCCTTACCAAGTGGATGGGTGACCGTTTTCGCGCCTTAGCTTCAGTACAGACCCCCATTCCCCCCAGCTGTAAATGGGTACCTGCCCTCTTTAGGGACAGGGAAGGTACAGCAGCGAGGGAGAGGAGATAGACGCCGCCCTCAATATGTTGGCTCCAAAAGAAGCTGAGGTCTCTGACACCTCGCTCCCCTACAACCACATAGGTTGTGGGGCACCTTTACTTTAAAAAAAAAAATCTTAACATGTTTAATGCCAGTTCTAACTGTTTATATCTTCGATTCACTGTCTTTTATTGTCCTTGTATTTGTAATAGGCAAAACAAAGAAACAGAGAAAACAAACAAAGAGACAAGTAAACAATTATTGCGGTTTTTTTTCCGAGCTAGGCTCATTACCAGCTGTCATGCTGTTTGTAGCTGAACGTTAATGTTTTGTTGTCACAACAATGGGCCGTTTGTTCCGTCCACTTCCAAAGTAAAGAAATGAATAAGACAGACACCACAGCAATGCAATCAAGTGGTGCTCTAAGAGGAACAGCAGTTACGGGATTCAAACTGCTGTGTTTTAATTGAACACGTTCCTTTCTATGATTTATTGCATCGATTTATTGCCGGTTATTTTTTTGGTTTATTTGTCAAGATTGATCAACAAGTTGGTATCTTTTCAATTGTTACGAAGGAGTTGATTTTTAGCAGTTTAAACAAAATAATGATATATTCTCTGTTTGTGCGTTTGAATATTGTTCTATTTGTCTATTTGTTTATTTTTATTATTTTTTTTTTAAGGTTCAAATTTTATAATGTGTGTGTGTGTGTGTGTGTGTGTGTGTGTGTGTGTGTGTGTGTGTGTGTGTGTGTGTGTGTGTGTGTGTGTGTGTGTGTGTATGTATGTGTGTGTGTGTGTGTGTGTGTGTGTGTGTGTGTGTGTGCGTTTGTGTGTGTGTGAAGATAAACCATGAGTTACCCACCCCAAAAAACCTCATATAAAAACATACTAAAATAATTGATAATGTGTGTTAACAGGTAAAATATTAGATTTGATGGGTGAAAAAGAATGTTTGTTTTAGACACGCCAGCTCCTCTGAAGTCGGAGAATGGCTGCCTATAATGGCGAAGTACTTGAAAACAGTCGTACACCCAAACTTCTTATTCGGTGTGCAATTTCTAATCTCACAGTGATTCCCAGGTGGGATGAGTGAGACAAAGTGCACATTCTGGGTGACCCCCAGAGTGTTAGGCTGGGGAACGCACAACAACAACAACAAGACACGCCAACTCGTCTTGGTTCTGTTTCATTTTTCCTATTTCATCGTTTGCAACAGCTAACACTGCCGCAGCTGCTCTTTCTACGGCTACTGCTGCTGCTACTTCCCTATGCAAACACTTCCCCAGTAATTCTAGCAACAAAAGAAAATTGTGATAAAAAATGACGATGAGTGATATCTCAATTCCGACACTGGTGCTGACTGATTCTAGCGATAACATAGTGATTGCTTTTTTCATTCAGACACTAGCACTGATTCTAGCAGTAACATACAATCTCAGAATCGCTGTTGAATGATGTTCTTAATCGAACACAACCCCACTGGTTCTAACCCTAAAATCAAAGACGTTGATTGATATTTCCACTCAGACGCTTGTGCTCATTCTAGCGGTAACATACAGTGATTGATATCTCCATTACATTAGGACACTGGGACTGACTGTAGCAGTAACATACAGTGATTGATATCTCCATTACATTAGGACACTGGGACTGACTGTAGCAGTAACATACAATCTCAGAATGGCGGTTGAATGATGCCCATAGTCCAACACCTCCCCTCTGGATCTAACACTAGCCTAATGTCGAAAGAAAAGCTGTCGACTGATGTCCTTACTCAAACGCTACTCCCCAGGATCCAGCAATAACATATAACATCAGAAATGTTGCCTTCCTCTGTCTAGCTATGGGAAGCAGCCAGAAATAAACAACAGGAACAAGAAGGAAGCAGAGGCGGTGTTGGCGAATCTATATAAATAATAATAATAATAACAAAAGAAAGCAAAAACAACGCCGCTGTTTACTACGTATATTTATAAATCACGATTGCTTGGAGGAGGATGCCTCGGTTAAAACGTCCTCATCGCTAAAAAAGAGTATATGAAATGTCAGTATAGCTCCCGTCTCTCTCTCTCTCTCTCTCTCTCTCTCTCTCTCTCTCTCTCTCTCTCTCTCTCTCTCTCTCTCTCTCTCTCTCTCTCTCTCTCTCTCTCTCTCTCTCTCTCCCTCCCTCCCTCCCTCCCTCCCTCCACTTTCTCTCAACCAAAAACAGATGACAGATTCACTCTTTTAGCAGGCTCGGAGCGTATCATAGAAGTGTTGAAGGTGGGGGAAGACAGGTAAGTAAGTATCGACAAGCGAGAAGCAGACGATCTTCCGTGTTAGTGTACTGAATTGCGCAGCCAGAGAGGTAAAATCTTCCGCTTTGTCGGGAGAGGTGGTGTACGTGTCTATGTGGCTGGCACACTGCCGCTAAAACTGTACCTGGTCTGGACTCTAGCTTCTGTCTTTGTCTTGTCATCAATTTTCTTGTAGATAGATACACGAGGGTATATGAACATGGGGAAGAATTTACGAGGAGGAGTTCGAGGAGGGAAAATGTTATGACGAAAGTGTTGTTGTAGTGTTGATTTTTGTGTGTATGTTTTTTGTGGGTTTGTCTGATGTGTGTTGTGTTGTGTTGTGTTGTAACAGACTTGGATTTTCTTCCGTGTGTGATGTTGAGGAGTTAGAGGGCAGTGATTAGATATTTATTTTTGTGGGGCAACAGAAATGAAAAAAAAAATCTGATTTTATTTATGTTGGTCCGCTTGGCAGAGAGAGAGAGAGAGAGAGAGAGAGAGAGAGAGAGAGAGAGAGAGAGAGAGAGAGAGAGAGAGAGAGAGAGAGAGAGAGAGAGAGAGAGAGGTGTTTGTGTGCGCGTCTGTGTGTGTGTATGTATGTATGTGTGTGTGTGTGTGTGTGCACTTGCTTGCGCGCTTGCACGCACTCTTAGTTGCACATCTCTTTGTAGACATAATACAGACACATTTATTGCTGGATGCAGATTACATTATCCAGTTGAAAAGTTGTGTGACAGCGTCTGTTCTTTGTTCCCATACTGATGGGTTGTTTTTGTACTCTGATTGTATTTTTTAGATTGGCCCTTTCCAAAAAAACAAACAAACGAACAAACAAACAAGCGAAGAAACAAAGAAACAAACAAAAAATAAACTGCTTGCATCGGTACTTGACTATCCCTCTCCCTATGTTCTGGATACTTTTTGACGACTGTGAACTCAGTGTTTATCAGGGACTGGATGTAAAAAAAAGCTTATGAGTGCTCATTCCATAATCCTGGAAAAAAAAGAATAAAATAAAGAATAAATATCGGTGCTGATGTGCAATAAAAAGAAGCATGGCAACAGCAGTCAGAAAAACAGAAACTAAACAAACAGAAAGGCTTGTCACTGGACAAGAACATAGTTTTAAAAGAAAAGAAATATACTTGATGCTCACAACCAACACTTGGCATGGGTCATGGCAGGAACTAGACTTACAAAAATGTCATACACTCGGGGACTGGATGTAAAAAAGCACATGAGTACTTATTCCATTATCCTGGATGTAAAAGAATAAACAATAAGAAAATTCTCTGAAGAAATGTTTTTTTTGCGCACTAAACTAACTGATGAGTGTTTGCGCTAATGTAAGCGAGTATGTGTTATATGGAGAAAGAGACGTTGTATACAGTGACGGTATTGTCATGTATTATGGTAAGGAATTCGATATTTTCACAGGAGAACATTGATTTTACCTCTTATGTCCTTGGCAAATGTCAGCACTGCTGCATCTGTTTATCTCTGTCTGTTTGTCTCCGTCTTTACATCCATCCATCCATCCATCCATCCATCCATCCATCCATCCATCCATCCGTCCGTCCGTCCGTCCGTCCGTCCGTCCGTCCGTCCGTCCGTCCGTCCGTCCGTCCGTCCATCCATCCATCCATCCATCCATCCATCCACCCACCCATCCACCCATCCATCCATCCATCCATCCATCCATCCATCCATCCATCCATATAGACATGCATGTGTCCATCCATCCATCCATCCATCCATCCATCCATCCATCCATCCATCCATCCATCCATCCATCCATCCATCCATCCATCTACACAGACGAACAAGCAAACACACACAGACGCGCGCACACATTCAAGCACTCACGCACGCACGCACACTCACACTCACGCACACATTTTTTTTTTACCCGTTGTATATATAATATATGTGTGTGTTTGTTTATTTTCTATATTTCGAAAGAATTTATTCCTGTTCCTCTGGTAGATCTACAAGGTTCACCAATTGTGAGAATTTGCGTATGAGACTTTTTTTGTTTAGGAACCCGCACACCGACTTCGGGGTTGATGTCTAAACTTAATACCAGTGTGCATGCAGTTTAAAAAATGTCATCCATTCCTACCGACACTCAATGGACTACTCTTCCAAAGGGTGGAGCGCGTTTTAGCGTGTTCTGCACGCACGGAACCTCAGTTTATAATTTCATCCTAAGTGGGAAGTGGAGTCGGTACTGATGTGAAGTCCAGGGTGAGAATCAATCCCCTTGAACGAGTGAGTCAGTTGTAGCTCGAACCCGGGCCGTCAGGTCACGAATGCATCGCTCTAACCACTAGGCTATCCTGCCCCCAGGGTGTTTGAAGAAGATGGGAAAGGAAGGAGATGTTGCGCTGAAGAAGAGGAGCAGACAGGGTGGTGAGGGTAAGAGACGATGAAGAACTGCACGAAAGGAAGGAGTCCTGTGGGTTTTATAATATTGTAGCATAAGAGAGATAAAGCCCTTTTCCTTCTAGCCTTCAAATCTGAGGTACCAGAAGAAAGTGTGGGGGAAAGGAGATGATTGACTTACTTCGTGATGAGTGCATAAGTCATCCATTCTTTCGTCTTTCTTTTCTAGTTCTTCTTGCTCTTGGCATTGTTGTTGTTGTTGTTTTATTTCTTCCTCCGCTTCCTCCTCCGTCTTCTCCATTTCTTCCTTCACCTCGTCCATTTTGTTTCGTTTAAGGCTTTTTGATTTTGTCAGCACCCCTTATTTAAGCGTGTAATGTTAGAGTAAGTGTCCAACCTTACTCAGGAAGTGATACACACACACACACACACACACACACACACACACACACACACACACACACACACACACACACGCGCGCGCGCGCGCGCGCGCGTACACTAACCCCAATCTCTCTTTCTCCTTCTGTCTCTATCGGTATGTCTGTCTGTTTGTCTGTCTGCCTGTCTGTCTGTCTCTAACATCTGCTTTGAGTGCAGCCATTCTTGGAGTGACATTTAAAAAGAAAAGACACGAGAGAGAAGCAAGCGATGGTAGGAAAGAAATGAATACCGCTGCTAACTGACGGCAAAATTAAACTTGTCTGTGACTGGTGGGTTCCAAAAAGAAAACAAAAAAGAGGGGGGGGGGAGGGTAGAGTTGGGTGGTGGTTATTATAACTTCATAGTTTCCAGTGCATCCCCAAAAGCGAAAGGAGATCTACAAATCATGCAGAATTGTTATGGAACTTTTTGAAGTTTGGTTAAGACACCCAACAACAGGAACAGAATTACGTTATCAACCCAAGAAGTACCAGAGTCTGAGCGAAGCGTTTTTGCTTCTTCCTACAAGAAAAAAAAGTTTAATGTAGAACATTATTTTTGAGTAACTCAGGCTGACTGGTCTGACAGACAGAAAAAAGGCGTACTAAGAGTTACTAAGAGTAAGGAGAGCTGGCTTTTGAAAAATCTTTATTTTTGTCTTTTTTAAAATTTCTTTTTCAAATTGGAATCATTTAAACCCTTGCTGACTGACAAGCAAGGGAAGTGATAACACCAGAGACATTAAGGACCGATGAAAATCGTGGCTTGTTTTTGTGGCGTGAAGCTGTGCTTTGTTTCTCGTCATACTGCATTTCTCTCAGTGACGCATACTTTTCTTCACCTCACCTTGTATCTCTCTTTCTGTGTCTCTCGCTTGTGTGTGTGTGTGTGTGTGTGTGTGTGTGTGTGTGTGTGTGTGTGTGTGTGTGTGTGTGTGTGTGTGTGTGTGTGTGTATGTATGTGTGTGTGTGTGTGTGTGTGTGTGTGTGTGTGTGTGTGTGTGTGTGTAATTGGAACTTCACTTTTGGCTATTTAGTAGTTGCTTCTGTTGCTGTTTTCGTTTCTTTCTTCTTCTTTCTTTCTTTCTTTCTCTCTTTTTTTTTTTAAAAACACCTTTCCTTTCTTTTCTATTTTTCTTTCTTTCTTTCTTTCTTTCTTTCTTTCTTTCTTTCTTTCTTTCTTTCTTTCTTTCTTTCTTTCTTTCTTTCTTTCTTTCTTTAAAAAACACCTTTCTTTTCTTTCTTTCTTTCTTTCTTTCTTTCTTTCTTTCTTTCTTTTTCTTTCTTCTTTCTTCCCTTTTTCTTTTCTCCCTTTTTTCTTTAATATCTTACCGTAACTTTCGTTTAGCATGACATTTTGGGAATTTAACCGTATCCGTATTTTCATATCATTTATTTAAATCCACGTGGCTACCTTAATGACAGGCAAAATCGGTCACATAACGCAAAAGTCTCACTATTGATGAGCTCCGATGCTCTAGCCGAGGAACAAAAAAATCCCAAACTGTATTCATTGATGTCCGGTTTCTTGAAGTCTGTACTTCAATACGGCGTGCATGCCTTCAATTGGAGCGAAGCTGGACAGCCTTTTTCTGTTTTTTTGTTGTTGTTTATTCTCCTCCCCTGCTTTCATTACTTTATTCATTCTCTGCCTTCTTTCTTTAGCTAGCCATAGTTCGAAAACAATTGTGTTTTTGAGTGAAGTCAGTTTTATTCGTGTTCATAGAGATGACCACAGCAATAATAAAAGAAAGATATCAGGGCTGGTGACCAGGTCTGTTTTGTCTGATTATTTAATATGATATTTTATATCATAGTTATGTTACCTTAAACACTTGCTCTTTTACGGTTGGAAGTAAACACACACAATATATATATAATCACACGCACACACACGCGCGCGCATACACCCATGCATACCTACATACCTACGTACATATGTTTTTTTGCTTTGTCTTGCTTCTCAGCTAGAACTCTAAAGTTTACCACATGGTAAGATTTTTGTTTGATTTTTGCCGTATTCGACCGTTCTTTGCCCACCTTTACGGTAGCCGCATTTCGACTTCGGAAAAATGATAGAAACCAAAAAGATGTCAAGTGATTCCCCATCACATGATCATGCTCGGTACATGTTTTGAGTTTGCATTATTAATGATCCTTCTATCCCACTCTCTACCTCTGCCTACTGTTCCACTTATTCCTCCTGCACTCTCCCCCACCCCCTCCTACCCTGCCCTCACCCCTGCTCCCTTGTCAAAAAAGGTCGTGACTGGGTTTTCCCGGGGAAAAATGGTTTGGTAGGTAGGTCTGTAAGCCGGCTGTTCCCCCCTTTCTCTGTCTCTCCTGCCCGTGTCTGTTTCTGGTCTTTCCAACCCCATCTCTGTCTGTCTGTCTGTCTGTCTGTCTGTCTGTCTCAGTCACACACACACACACACACACACACACACACACACACACACACACACACACACACACACACACTCTCTCTCTCTCTCTCTCTCTCTCTCTAGCTCTCTCTCTCCCCCACACACACACACACACACACACACACACACACACACACACACACACACACACACACACACACACACACACACACACACACCCACCCGAATAAGGCTAAACCTGTTCTCATTACAAAGTTACAAAGAAGATAAAGCATGAACACATCTTCATAGATTTATCAGCAAACACACACACACACACACACACACACACACACACACACACACACACACACACACACACACACACACTTCCTCTTTCCCCCTTCTCTCTTACTCTGTGTGTGCGCGCGTGAGTGCGTGCGCGTGCGTGCGTGCGTGCGTGCATGTTTGCATACTTACTCTGTCTACCTCTGCGTCTTCCAGTCGTTTTATTTGTTGTGTACAAGCTTCTAGGCTGTGAAAGGTGAGACCAGTCACAATGCCATGTCACAAT
Source organism: Stramonita haemastoma (assembly GCA_030674155.1). NCBI lineage: Eukaryota > Metazoa > Mollusca > Gastropoda > Neogastropoda > Muricidae > Stramonita > Stramonita haemastoma. Next base: position 83,858,905 of record CM060318.1, on the reverse strand, counting down.
CGTCTGACAGAATGAGTTCCTCCTATCTTTCTCCCTAACCCTCTCGCAATCAAGGTCTCACGGACATCGATCTACGAACTTTTTAGCAGTTTTGTTTTATATCGACATCGTTATTTATGCTGTCATTGTCTCTTTTACCATTTGAAGGACTGAAAGAACGGCCCCAAAAATAAAATCACATTTGTAAGTCGTTTATGCTTCTGTGATTGCCTGCTAAGGCTTAAACCTCTAGGAAGAGATCAGGAAAACTGGGCTTTGAGAAGTTCTGATTTCAATTTTCTGGAACAGTTAAGCAGAAAAACCAGGAAGAAGTTATTGCGACGTGGATTTACAGAGAACAAGAGTGGATGAGGCCTGTGAGTGTGGGTCAGATTTAGATGAAACAGAGTCAAGGACGGTGTGGAAGGTTGGGGGGGGTATGGAGAGATGGGAGGAGATTCTCTGTGTGTGTGTATGTGCGTGTGTCCGTGCGTGCGTGTGTGTATGTGTGTGTGTATGTGCGTGTGTCTGTGCATGCGTGCGTGTGTGTGTATGTGTGCGTGTGTGTGTTCATTGCTGCGGTGTCTCTGTGCAGTAAAAGTTAATGGAGATGTCAGCGGTTGTTACCTCAAGCCTGATGAAAACTGGTTGGAAAAACGAGAGCGTGTTGTAAAACAGGGATCTGATGAAAAGATGCCGGGAGAATGAAAGCTGACTGTAAACAGCGTTGTGTATCCTGTCATTCAGAGCTAAAGAAACATTGTTTTATCTAGTCCGCCCTGGAGAAAGCAATTCGCTTAAAGAATTTGCAGACAATCTTGACATTTTTTCATGCTTTTGTTCTTTCTGGTTTTTATTAATTTTTTTTTAGATGTTTCTTTGAAAATTGAGATGAGAAATGAAAGAGAAAACCAAGAAAATATGGGCCCCTTGTGCTGTGGTCACGTGTGTGTATGTGTGTGTGTGCGCGTACGTGCATGCATGCGCGCGCTCTCTTCCTCTGTCTACCCTGTGTCTTTCATGTATTTAGTTTGTTCTGTATGTGTGCTGTCTTTCTGCGTTTACATCACTTCCTCATCACCTGTACAAAGCCTGCCCACCCATCCAATCCATCCATCCATCCATCCATCCATCCATCCATCCATCCATCCATCCATCCATCCATCCATTCTGATGTGGCTGGGTGTTGTAAGTTTCGGTTGCTTCACACGCAGACATACAAACACAGACACAGACACAGACACACATAGACACACAGACACACACACAAACACACACACACACACACACACACACACACACACACGTACACTCACACACACACGTACACACACACACACACTCACACACACACACACACACACAAAACACACACGTACACTCACACACACACACGTACACACACACACACACACACACACACACACACACACACACACACACACACACACACACGTACACTCACACACACACGTACACACACACACACACTCACACACACACACACAGAGTACCTTTCTCCAGACCTGTTTCCCCATCTCTCACCTTCTTTGCCGTAGGTAGCCAACACGTTACTGAGGGTGGGTGGTGTTGGGTGTGTGCAGGTGCTCTGTTCGAAAGTCATGGGGGGATGTACGGAGGCATGCACAGCCCCTCCGGCATGGAGCATGGAATGTCGCCCCCTCCCCCACCCCGGGTCTACAAGCCCTGTGTCGTCTGCAACGACAAGTCTTCCGGTTATCACTATGGCGTCAGCTCCTGTGAGGGGTGCAAGGTCAGTCTGTGTTTTATTTTTAAAATTTATTAAAATTAAAAAAAAAATTCTTTTATATCGAGGATAATGAAATAAGCACTGTTGTGCTGTTTTACATCCAGTCCCCGTGTGTATGCATTTTTTGTAAAATAATCATGTCATCTGTTCCCACCGGCACACGATGGCCTACTCTTACGAAAAGCGGAACAGGATTTAACGTGTGCGCAAGATGTTCTGCGTGCGTTCGCACACGTGGTTTCGGTTTATAGTCTCATCGGAAGGACTTTTGGGGAGAGTGGAGTCAGCACTGATGTTAACTCCAGAGGAAAAATCCCCTTGCCCGGGAATCGAACCCGGGTCGTCAAATTGCGCGCGCAGTGTTCTGACCACTAGGCTATCCCGTGTGTGTGCGTGCGTGCGTGCGTGTGTGTGTGTGTATTTTTTGTATTTTGTACCAGGGGGCAGGATAGCTAAGTGGTCAGAGCGCTCGCTTTCCCCAGGTCACGTTAAGCAGCAACGAGCGTGGTTACCAGTTGGATGGGTGACCGTTTGCGCGCCTTGGCTTCAGTATAGTCCCCCCAGTTCACCCAGCTGTAAATGGGTACCTGCCCTCCTTAGGTCCAGGGAAGGTAAAGCAGCGAGGGAGGGGAGATGGGGGCCGCCCTCAATATGCTGGCCTCTAGAGAAGTCGAGGTCTCTGATGCCTCACTCCCCTACGACCTTCGGATGAGACTTTAAACCGAGGCCCCGTGTGCGAACGCACGCAGAACATCTTGCGCATACGTTAAATCCTGTTCCGCTTTTCGTAAGAGTAGGCCATCGTGTGCCGATGGGAACAGATGACAATATTTACAAAACTGCATACACACGGGGACCGGATGAAAAAAAGTACATGATTGCTTATTCTGTTATCCTCGATATAAAAGAATAAATAAATAAATAAATAAAACGACCGCCTAGGTTGTAGGACACCTTTACCTTTTAGATGCATACACTTGCTCTCACACAGCTACATATGTTATGAAGGCTATTCTAGGAATCATTAAGTCATGCGTGTGTACGTGTGTTTATGTGTGTATGGGCGTGCGTGTGTGTATGTGTGTGCATGTGCGCGTGCATTCGCCCACACACAAACCTTATATTTGCTATTTTGTATTTTTATCCAGACTAGGCTCATCTTTCTCTGGTTCTGTTTGTCTGTCTTTCTATCCGCGTGTCTTCCGTCTGTCTGTCTGTCTGTCTATCTGTCTGCCTGTCTGTCTGTCTGCCTGTCTGCCTATCTGTCTGTCTGTCTGCCTCTCTGTCTGTCTGTCTGTCTGTCTGTCTGTCTGTCTGTCTGTCTGTCTGTCCTTTTTGTCTGTGGATCCATACGTGCATTTTGATCAATCTTCTGTCTCTGTCTGCTATTGTGCGTTTTTGTTATTTTCTTCTTTCATTTCTATGTCATCCATCTTTCTACATCGAACATTATCTACCTATCTACCTGTCTGCCTGTTTGTCTGCTTCCCATTCTTTCCCCCTTCCTGTCTGTCTGTCTGTCACATCTTTCTTCACTGTCTTAATCTCTCGTTGTTTCCTTTTGGATTTCTTGGTTAATTTTTCAATTTATCTTTCCCGCTGTATTCCATTGTTCTCCCTGTCTTTCCTGTCTCCACCCCCACCTCCCACTCCCCGCCTTCGTGATCATCGGTGGTACACACGCACGCATGCATGTATGCATGCTCACACACACACACACACACACACACACACACACACACACACACACACACACACACACACACACACACACACACACACACACACACACACGTACGTGCAGACGTAGGCACTTATACACACTCTTCTCCTTGACCTTATTCCTGCTTCCATTTTTTTGGTATCAGTTTAATTTTCCTGTCATTTGCTTTAAGTTTTTCTCTTATTAAAAAGAAAAAAAAGGATTTAATTCTTTTTCTTCCGAGAACCCTCTATCAGTGTTCTTTATTGCTCCCCCTCCTTCCTTCTCTTACCCCTCTTCTTCTGATTACTGTATTTTTCTTTTCATTAGTTTGCTACTTCTGTGCGTGTTGTGTTGTGCATGTTTGTGCTAGTTCGGGGCAGGGTGTGTGTGTGTGTGTGTGCGTGTGTGTGCGTGTGTGCGCGTGCGTGCGTACGTGCGTGCGTCCATGCTTGCGTGCGTACATGCGTGTGTGTATGTGTGCGTTTGATTGTGAACGAAGAAAAAAAGGGGGAGAAAAAGGCATGTTTTTTTTTGTTTGCTTTACGTTGAGGCGAGAGGATCCAGCCTATTTTAACACAAGCACGAGTACTGTGTCTAGTCACCACAATAACAGAACCCACAAAATATTTTCGTAGTTGAGAGGGGAACAATTTCTGTCTGAGACGTGACGTGATGATGTAGTAATGGCTATGTATTCAGGGCTGTAGAAAGTAAATAATAATAATAATACATGGAATTTATATAGCGCTATGTCTTTTAAAAACAAATCAAAGCGCTTGCATTCGACCTATACAACACACAATCAATCAATAACCATTTATAGCTTTAGCGAATTCGAATGTACACACACGCACACACACGACACACACACACACACACACACACACACACACACACACACACACACACACACACACACACACACACACACACACACACACAGAGTACAGTACAGTACAGTACAGTACAGTACAGTACAGTGTGTCATGACAACTTAAGACTAAATTCATTATAGCAATATATATCCTGACAATTCAAGCCTTAGTCAGCAGACAGCAGTGATCACCAGAATATCAACCATAAACAAAACGTTTCGTGGAAGATAGGCTGCACATGTAGACTCCATCATGTCCGACACAATTTTACCAAACTTTTTGTGTATTGGTTTACATTTGTATTGGTTTTTTAACGATTAACATTTTGCTTCCAAGCAGACATAGTGCCCCATCTGGTTTCTATGTCATACGGAGGCTGGTCAGTTAACCTCTTAATGATGCGCGGGACCAGTAGTGTTCCAACACATACACAATCCACACATCATGGTTACTATCAGCTTTTTCTAGTTTCTTAATATCTTAAATCAAAATATACTTAAATGAGTGATTTTTTTTTCTTAAACTGGCACTGTATACTCGACAGTTTTTGAAGGCCTGTTTTGAAATTGTGGATTGCCGCTTTAGAATCTATTTGGGACACGATCTTTCTCATTTTCTGCCTTTCATGACTTTATCTCGCGTGTGTTTTAGGTATATTAAAAATAATTATCTTCATATCTAGATTAAAAAATGTTCTGTTAATTAACAAGCAGAGTTTCTTCATGGCGCTTCATTATTGAATATTGTCTGTGGTTACACACCTAAGTGTGGATTGTGGCCAGAGGGCCAATTTGCTGAGGCCTCAACGCCCATTTGCCAGCCCTGTAGTTGGCGCGCTGTCAAAGCTGCTTTGGCTGACAGATACAAATGGTCACAGCAACGAGCTGCAGCGCTTCCGGTGACAGGCGGGGAAATGGATGCCAACACTACTGGTGTGTGTGTGTGGGGGGGGGGGGGGGGGCAGATCGGCATAAAACACCCTGGTAGGCTATACATCGCAACGTCTGTCTGCCGTGTAGAACTAGCTCTTCCCTGCACCTAAGATTCTGCTGCTTTGATTTGATCTAAACGTATTCATTCTTTAAAAAAAAAAAGAGAGAGAGAGAGAGAGAGAGAGAGAGAGAGAGAGAGAGAGTGAGAGAGAGAGAGAGAGAGAGAGAGAGAGAGAACGTCACAGTTTCACAACACACAAGTAAAGCCCCAACAAACTTAGAGTTTATATCCTGTTAACACAATTTTGTGTGTGTGTGTGTGTGGTGTGTGTGTGTGTGTGTGTGTGTGTGTGTGTGTGTGTGTGTGGTGTGTGTGTGTGTGTGTGTGTGTGTGTGTGTGTGTGTGTGTGTGTGTGTGTGTGTGTGTGTGTGTGTGTGACTGTTGAGCGCATTTCTCTTTTGCTTTCCCCCCCCCCTCTTTTTTGCTAGTTTTTACTTATAGGTATATTTTATTTTTTAGGC
>CM060318.1:83843121-83848121 GCA_030674155.1 Stramonita haemastoma | reverse complement strand
TGCACACACGTTTTGTTGTTTACAATACAATACTATTGCTTTTGTTGCAGGTTTTGCCTCTTGAATCATTGAATTCATCACAAATAAAGCAACCAATAAAATCCCCACCCCTTTTCTTCCCTGATAAAAAATGACAATATATAAAAAAACACTTCTCTTTGTGAAATGATAATGTTTTCTTGAATCTTGGGACCCCCCTCTCCCCCCAAAGACTCATATCCCTTTGCCAATTCTTCCCTCCCTCTCTCTTCCCGGAAAAAATAAAACAAAACAACTTAACAACACTCTCTTAACCCAAACAGATAAGATAAAACAAAAAGTAATTCTAGTCACCATATTGAAAAGAATTTATGAATGTTCAGTCTATGCATCCCCCCCCCACTAAACAACGATTTCTCAGAAAAGAATTTCTGAATGTTCAGTCTATGCATCCCCCCCACTAAACAACGATTTCTCAGAAAAGAATTTCTGAATGATCAGTCTATGCAAAAAGAAAAATAGAACCAACAAAACCAAACCTCACACCGAATTCTCAGAAATGAATTGTTCATTACACTGTAAAAATAGGATAGATGAGAGAGACATGTAATCAATCAATCAATCAATCAATCAATCAATCAATCAATCAATCAATCAATCAATCAATCAGTCTTATTGCTTATAGCTTTGGCAATTGGAAGGGCATTATAATTGTGGACTGTCTCTTGCTGACATGTAAAGTTTAATTAACAATTTTGGATTTCTTGACAAGTTATAGACCAACATTCTAAGTAGCATTTGAATCATATATGTGTTTCGAGTGTGTGTGTGTGTGTGTGTGTGTGTGTGTGTGTGTGTGTGTGTGTGAGAGAGAGAGAGAGAGAGAGAGAGAGAGAGAGAGAGAGAGAGAGAGAGAGAGAGAGAGAGAGAGAGAGAGAGAGAGAGGAGAGAGAGAGAGAGAGAGACTCAGACAAACACACATTTTAGACACAAACACAGAGATGATTTACGCATGTTGAAGTGGCGGATTTATTTAAAAGGTAAATGAAAAAGACAAACACAAACGTGTTGACGGTATGTTTACGTGCGGACTTATCACCCAGGCAGAGTGTAGAGCAGTGCAGTGCAGCACAGTGCAGTACAGTGCAATGCAGTACCTATATGACCAGTGGCCCACTGCACTGGGGAGTGGGGATGGGGAGTTCTCCCTCCCTCCCCTCTCGGTCGGGTCATTGTACTTTCTCAATGCACTCGCTTTTCGACCCTTGGTTTGTGGTGGGGATAGGCTGAATCCAGAGCACACACTACGCGCGTGCGCTTTCTGTGTGTGTGTGTGTGTGTGTGTGTGTGTGTGTGTGTGTGTGTGTGTGTGTGTGTGTGTGTGTGTGTGTGTGTATGTGTGTGTGTGTGTGTGTGTGTGTGTGTGTGAGAGAGAGAGAGAGAGGAGAGAGAGAGAGAGAGAGAGAGAGAGAGGAGAGAGAGAGAGAGAGAGGAGAGAGAGAGTGTGTTTGAATACTTTAAAAGGGAGTTTGAACACATTGTGGATGGTATAGACATTAGATTTTAAAAAATCTATTTGTTTTACTGTTTACCTATGAGAGAGGTTATCTGGCCCACGTTTATTCTTGTAAATCGTTTCCATACAAACTGATTATCAGTAAGAAATGTGCAAACGTTCTGTATATCTTTGGCTTGACTTCTCTGACGATTTACAGATTCAGGTTTCCGTGTGTGTGTGTGTGTGTGTGTGTGTGTGTGTGTGTGTGTGTGTGTGTGTGTGTGTGTGTGTGTGTGTGTGTTTTATCAAGTAGCTGTTGATTATACCCCTCCCCCCTACATTTTTTTCAAGGTTGTAACGTTCTGTGTACGGAAAATGCTGAATACGTGTATATCTAGATCTTTAATTTTGCCTTGTAAATGACAAATTTTCATGATCTTCCGTCAGTTTTATGAATACGTTTTTGGGTTTGTTTTTTTAACGAGCATGATAGAAGCTCCAGGCTTCTTGTTGTCTTAATCATGTATTGTGTTGTGCAACTGTGATGTTCTTTTTTCTCCAAGAATAGAAATGTTTAAACCAAGAAAAAGTCTCTCTCTCTCTCTCTCTCTCTCTCTCTCTCTCTCTCTCTCTCTCTCTCTCTCTGATGATGATGATTAGATAATGGACATCAGTCGTGAGTCATATGTTAACACACCTTCACACAATTTCACACCTCATTTTAAAACCTACACAGACCGAACAAAGACCAAACAAACAGGAACACTAGTACCTGTAGTAAGTGTAGCAACCACACTCACACGTCAGATCCCACACACAGATTGTATAACGTGATTTCAGTACATGCACACAAGTCATACAGGTTTAGAATTCTTTTGTTTTTGAATTCACCTTCCCGATGTCTCCTAGCAATACATTTCGTAGGACAGAAACCACGTTCGAAGTAATAAAAAAAACCACCTATAAATCAGAAGCAAGGTATGTGGAGAGAAAACTGGTTCAAAATGTTGACATGGTGGAAATTACTGGTGTTTGAATATTTATATGAACTTAGATTTTTAGCATAAAAAAGTGCCCGAAATGTAGGCTTGGAGAGCACACACACACGCACGCACGTAAGCATGCATGCACACACGCACGCACGCACACACACACACACACACACACACACACACACACACACACACTTGCCTCGTGACAATATGTCATAGACACGATGTAAAAGAAAAGAAAAGAAAACGTAGTAAACAATTGACATCTTGACAACACTGTTAGCACTTTACATGATCTCTGACCCCTGCATTGTCATGCAAAACAAAGGGACTCTCTCTATCTCTCTTTCTCTGTGTCTGTCTCTGTCTGTCTGTCTCTGTCTGTCTGTCTGTCTCTGTCTCTCTGTCTGTCTGTCTGTGTCTATCTGTCTGTGTCTGTCTGTCTGTCTCTCCCTCTCTCTTTGTTCACGCAGTTGCAAAAGCTGGGGTTTTTTTAGATTGTACAGTCAAGTTAGATGACCTGGTACAATGACCGCACTATCTGTGTGTATGTATGTTTGTTTTTTTTAAAACGGATTTAGCATGAACATGACATATTTCATCGCTTTTTATGTTATGAAAAAATATCAACGTAATATTGTGTTCCATATTAACTGATAATAATGAAGGCAAGTAAAACTTGCCTCATGGCCCACGTGACATACATAGTCGGTATCTTTGCAAAGCTTTGCCCATGTGACTTTAACACGCATGATCAACACTAATGCCATCATCAACATCATCACCCACGCACAAACAACGCAGACAACCACAACAACAGCGGTAGCACCAGTTACAGCAGCAATTTTTTATGTATCCATCCTGACCCCGCCCCTCCCCCCCAAAAAATCTCCAGTGTCTTAACAACGAGTACTTGCAAAGGTAAGAAAGGAGAAGAAGAAAAAAAGGCCTATGCCCTAACGTGTTAACTTAAGCGCCCTTCACCACATGTTCTTTTAATGAAATGGGAAGGATACTGGCAGAACGGGTTGAGTGAGGGACAGGGGAAGTGTTAAAGTGTTAAGTGTTAAAACCGGAGAAAAAGACAAGAAGTAGAAGAAGAAGAAGAAGAGGAGGAGAGGTTAACGCTACAACACCTTGCCAACGAGGATAGCTCTACACAGGAAGCGGAAGTGAACTTCTGACACCGGGGTTTCTCGCCACTTTTCGCAAGGAAACCGGTAAAAAGACGGATATGACGAAGTGGACATGGCAAGGTTAACAGAACTGACGTCACTGAGGATGTATGGAAGAAACAGAAGGTAGACATTGCAAAGTTAACAGCGCAGTTAACAGTGGATCCAGTTAACAGTGGATTGGTGGTCTAGAAGTAACACGCCTGCCTAGAAAGCGAGACGTCCGGGTAGGAGTGTACGGTGGTTCGAATCCCGTTAGGGCCAAAACCTTTTCCTCCATCCACTAGACCATGAGTGGTGTCTGGGTACTAGTCTTTTGGATGACACGACAAACCGAGGTCCCGTGTGTTACACATTATTTAGCGCACGTAAAAGAAACCTCGGTAACAACAGGGTTGTCCCTGGCAAATTTCTGTAGAAAAAAGCCACTCTGATAGGGAAATAAATGATTACAGTTGCAGACAGGAAAAAGAAAAAAAATCATGGGTGGTGCTGCACTTGTGGCGACGCGCTCTCCCCAGGGAAAGTATCCCGAATTTCACGCACAGAAACCTGCTGTGACATAAAGTGGCATAAAATGAAAAAATCAAAAAAAATCACTGAGGGAGTATGGAGTAGACCAGGTAGACATGGCAGAGTTAACAGCACTGACATCACTGAAGGTGCCAGACGATATTTTTCGCGCTTCCCGCCGCCAGGCGAGCGAGGGAGGTAGAGAGGTAGGTAGGGAGGTAAGTAGGGTGGGCGGTGCACAGGCGGAAATGGCCTGTCAGGATGTTGCCCTGAAGCCTAGACTGGTGAGGAGCTGGTTAGTGATACAGACTGGGATTGTGTGGTATCAGACTTGCATTATGCAGGGTTCCCAGTGATACCAGGTAAAGGAGAAGAAGAAAAAAAACCCAAACATCAGAAAGATGAAAAAAAGTGCCGCCCAAACTAAGCTCCCCACCCATTTATCCACTTCTCCGCCCGCCGTCTTTGAAACCACAAAATCGCGCGCACTCACTCACACACGCACACGCAAACACTCGCAAACACACACACAAACACACGCACACACACATAGACAGACAGACACACACACTCGCATGCACGCTCGCACGCACGCACGCACGCACGCACGCACACACGCACGCACGCACGCGCACACACACACACACACACACACACACACACACACACACACACACACACACACACAGAGGAGTTTGAATTGTAGCAGCATGGAAGCTGTTCCCAAAGAGAGAGGAGATACAATTTTCATTTCGTGGAAGGAAATCTGCAACAAAGAGAACCGAATGTATGCAGTGCTGTATAAAGTATACAGGCTGGCTGTAGTCTTAGTAGACCCAATGA
>CM060318.1:83823121-83840621 GCA_030674155.1 Stramonita haemastoma | reverse complement strand
TCATCGTCATCGTCATCCTCATCCTCATCCTCATCACCATCGTCATCCTCATCCTCATCACCATCATCATCATGATGATGATCATCATCATGATGATGATCATCATCACCAGTCATATGAGTCCAAAGAAAATGGAAGAAAAATGATGGCTACCATCATCTATGCCGTCATCTGAGTAGCCGTAATTGTTTTCTACAATTGCCATGGTTTTCATTTATTACCATAATTCTCACCATGGACGGTATTGTGAACTATTGCATAATTATGGTCATGATTACGATAAGTTGACATGGAGTTTAACGTAATTTTGTTTTCTCCTTGTCAGCGTGCGAAAAAAATGGAACGGACATGTCAAATAGCGTAACAGTTTGTGAAACCCATTAAATTGACGCCATAGTTAAAACTGTTTGACTTCAGTCCCATTGGTCCATGAAATTGTTCATTCAGATCTCGGTGTTGGAATCTGGAAAATCAAGGATTTTGATTTTTACGATCTCCCAGGTCAATTCTAAGTGCAGATCTGCCAGTTTCTCAATTCCTTTCGTGTATATATACATCAGATCAGATGCGCACGTTGAAGATCCCACAATTCAGTTCAGAGTTCGGTGAGTTACGGAAACGTAGTTGCCATGCAGATGGGTGACCTCACTGTTGTGTACCTTTATTTCAGTACTGTCTGAAATTTGAATTTCAGTACTGAAATAGATAATAAAGTTTTCACCCACCCACCCACTTACTGTTTTAAGGAAAGAACTACGAAATCGAAATGAGTTAATCAGCAGAATCAACCTGGTAGCTATCCTACCCAAGGAAATCAGCCTGGCAGTCAACGGCCTACGACAGAAAAGCAAACAGTAAATTTTTGGAACAACAAATACTTATGAGAACATTTGTGAACACCTCCAGATAAGTTTTAACAACGCAAACTACATATGAAGAAACCATCTTAAGCCGACATGGTGTTCACAATGTTCACAGCAGATTAACTGCTGGAAAACCCAACGCATTAGTTGGGAGTTATTTGTTTATGATTTAAAAAGAAAATGGATTGTAGCTAAAGCAGACATGTTGCCCAACATGAGCCCATCCTGTCCTGCACTAGGGGCAGATAATTTATGTGGGTTCTATAGAATCTGAGAGATTTGTGAATTTCTGCGCGGGAAACCCATCCCAGTTGATGGCTTTCACAGACGGGATTGCTCATCAGTCATGGCATTGCGGTATATTTTTTCCGGTTTTCCCGCTTTACAGTGGATGCACAGAGCGTTCGTTATATTCAAAATAACGCTCTGCCCCCCTTCCCCACCCCACCCCCTCACACTCTCCTTGTTCTGAGCCTCCCCTCCATACCTCCTCTTTACCTCCCCCCCCCTCTCTAAGCAACAAATATATATATATATATATATATAGTTTGCCAAGTTTTCGACCAACCAATGAAAAGAGGGCAAGGAAACGTTAGCTGTTTTCCTATTGGCTTTTCCCAGGATGGGAGGGGCTTGAGCTTTGCTGAGGGCACAAGGGGTCATATCTCAGTGTGAAGGTTTAAGCCTGTATACAACAGGACCTCGTTCCCAAGGGCCAGGAGCCGTGAAGCCACCACAGTTTGAAATAAAGAGATGACAAAAAGAGATGACAAATCCCTCCCTTTTTTTCTTAAGCTGGCTGAAGCTAGTTTAAAATGACTGGTTTAGTTGTCTGCAGCTGTTATAGTTTTATTGCGTCGAATGTAGTTTTGTGAATGTAGAACAGGTGGTTTTTTGTGTTTTTTTTAAATAAAGTTTTTCTTTAGATGCAATTTTCAAATTTCCCTCCCTTTTCTTGTTCTTGTTCATGTTTTTTTTTTTTTTTCTTCTTCTTCTTCTTCTTCTTCTTCTTCTTCTTGTTTTTTTCTTCTTCTTCTTCTTCTTCTTCTTCTTCTTCATCTTCTTCTTCTTCTTCTTCTTCTTCTTCTTCTTCTTCTTCTTCTATCAAAAGTACGAGTCAGTTCGGGAACACACACCTTGAAGTCAGATGTCCAACTTTTATTTGAATGAATTCTGAAGATCTGGGGTCCTATGTGCAGTGTATGTTCATGTTTTTTTCGCTCCGTTTAAAACTCCTGGCAACACTCGCTTAACACAGTGTATCTTAATCTGTATTAGGTGTTACGATGATGATAATAATGATGATGGTGATAACAAAAGCAATAGTGATGATGATGATATCAACAGTAGTGATGGTAACAATAATGATGGTGATGATGGTAATAATTATAATGATCATAAACACCTAAGTATAGATGAACACGTTTATGTCTGTGCTGAAATGTTACCTACCTGTTCTTACATCATTTTGGTCATCGGCTATGATAATCAGTGATAGTTCTTTCAGGTCGCTATTTCACAGTCCAGTTGCTTAGTTATGATTGTTATGGACTTCGAAGACATTATCTTTCACTGTATTAGAGTCCCTTTTGTTTCTTATGGTCGCAAATAATTATGGTTTTATTGTTCATTTGTTACATTTTGTTCAAAGTTTGGGCTTTTATTACTTGTTCATAAGAATTTACTTAAGTTGTATTGTCCTAACTGTTCATTGTATATCAGCAAGTTGATTTCTGTTTTGTGTCCTTCGGTATTCGATATTCAAAATGTTTGATTTTCCTCCTCTCCAAACCCTTCTTCTAGACCCTTCCCCGTGCCCCTGTCTTCTTCTTCTTCTTCTTCTTCCTCTTCTTCTTCTTCTTCTTCTTCTTCTTCTTCTTCTTCTTCTTCTTCTTCTTCTTCTTCTTCTTCTTCTCCTCCTCCTCCTCCTCCTCCTCCTCCTCCTCCTTCTTCTTCTTGTTCTTCTTCTTCTTCTTCTTCTTCTTCTTCTTCTTCTTCTTCTTGTTCTTCTTCTTCTTCTTCTTTCTTCTTCTTCTTCTTCTTCTTCTTCTTCTTCTTCTTCTTCTTCTTCTTCTTCGCTATTCTTTGCAATTCCTCTTCGCATTTCTCTTTTGCAACTCTTCTTCTTATTCTTATGTTCCTCCTAAGATCCCATTTTGCGAAAAGGCATAAAATCATATCACACACGCACACACATCCACCCCTCCACCCCCCTCCACGCACACACACACACACACACACACACACACACACACACACACACACACACACACACACACACACACACACACACACACACACACACACACACACACAGAGAAAGAGACAGAGAGAGACTATATTATTCCTAGATCTTTGGTGTCGTGCAGCGGTGCGGAATGACCGGAACAAGAAGCGGAAGCCCAACAAGCCGGAGAGCAGCGTGGGCAGCGGGGCCTCAGAGGAGCTGACGGAGGACGACCACCTGCTGATCCAGGAGGTGCTGGAGGCTCACAGGGTCACCTCCCCGGGTACGACACCCGCGCCAACACCTGCACCCCGCCACACATGTCGCCTCCGGTACGTGGAATTTGAGTGTGGGTCTGGAGGTAATAAATTTGCTTAGAAAGTGCACATGTTAAAATCTTCCTCTTTTTGAGAAAATAGGCCATTGAGTTCCGGTGGAAATGGAAGGCAACATTTTACAAACTGCATGCACATGGTGCGGGGACTGGATGTAAAAAAAAAATCACACTCGTGCTTATTCCATTATCTTTGAAAATAAGAAAATGTAAGAAAAAGATTTTTTTTTAAAAAGGAAAGAAAAGAGTGGAGTACGGGTTTGATTCCCCCTTTGTGCCAGGACTCCAACCCCCACCCCTTATCTCCCCTATCGGTTTTAGGCTTTGAGTTAAGGTTTGAGTGCTAGTTTTTGGGGTGAGACGATAAACAGGTCCCCGTGTGTGCAACAAGCGTTCGGTGCACATGCAGGAACCCACTGCAACTGGAGAATTGTCCCTGGTGAAAAATTGTGTAGAAAAAAGTCACTGTGATAAGGATATAGATACATATGCAGAGAGGAAAATCAGTTTTTTTAAAAAAATGGGTGGCGCTGCTTTTGTGGTGATGTTTTCTCTCTAGAGATAGATCTAGAAGCCCGAATATCACGCAGAGAAATCTGCTGTGACTGAAAGCAGTGGAAATACAATACAATACAATGCGATGCAAGATGCAGTGCAGTATGGTATGTTGCAATACATCACAATGATTACATTACAATACAGTACAAGAAAATATACAATACATATACAAAACAGAACAATGCAATGCGATGCAACGCAGTACAGTACTATACAGTGCATTTGAACACAATGCAATGCAATACACTACAGTAGAACAGAATACAATGCAATTAATTACATTGCAGTACAGTAAATGCAACGCCTCTGGTCAAAGAGCGGACCATCGTTGCGTTGTATACCAGGCTCGTGTTCGGCATGCAGAGCCTTGTGTCACCCCACAACAACTTCACCAGTACAATAAGGCAAGGCAAGGCAAGATAGGGTCAGGGCAGCAAGGCAAACGCATGGCAAAGCAATATTTTCAATAGAACTAGAACCTGAGCGGGTTTGAACCCTTGGTCGTTTGTCGTTCAGGAGCAGACAGTGGAGAAGGGGGCACCGGTGGGCTTCCTGTGGGAAAAGGTGACGGAGCTGTCCTCTGCCGGCATCGTCAAGATCGTCGACTTCGCCAAAAAGGTTCCGGACTTCCTGACCCTCGTTACCTCAGATCAAATCACCCTCCTGAAGGCAGCATGTTTAGAGATTATGGTCAGTCTCCCCCCTCCTGCCCTGTCCTGTCCTGTCTCTGTTCGTCTGTTTCTGTGTGAAGGTGTGTGTTTATCCGTGTGTTAGTGTGAAGGTGTGTGTTTATCTGTGTTTTTAGGTGTATGTTTATCTGTGTTTTTGTGTGAAGGTGTGTGTTTATCTGTGTTTTTAGGTGTATGTTTATCTGTGTTTTTGTGTGAAGGTGTGTGTTTATCTGTGTGTTTGTGTGAAGGTGTGTGTTTATATGTGTGTTTGTGTGAAGATGTGTGTTTATCTGTGTTTTTGTGTGAAGGTGTGTGTTTATCTGTGTCTTTGTGTGAAGGTGTGTGTTTATCTATGTGTTTGTGTGAAGGTGTGTGTTTATCTGTGTTTTTAGGTGTATGTTTATCTGTGTGTTTGTGTGAAGGTGTGTGTTTATCTGTGTTTTTGTGTGAAGGTGTGTGTTTATCTGTGTCTTTGTGAGAAGGTGTGTTTTTATCTGTGTCTTTGTGTGAAGGTGTATGTTTATCCATGTCTTTGTGTGAAGGTGTATATTTATCTGTGTCTTTGTGTGAAGGTGTATGTTTATCCGTGTCTTTGTGTGAAGGTGTATATTTATCTGTGTCTTTTGTGGAAGGTGTATGTTTATCTGTGTCTCTGTGTAAAGGTGTGTGATTTTCTGTCTCTGTGTGAAGGCGTATGTTTATCTGTGTCTCTGTGTAAAGGTGTGTGTTTTTCTGTCTCTGTGTGAAAGTGTATGTTTATCTGTGTGTAAATAAAAATAAATACAGATATATTGATGAGGTAATACATTCTTCCAAACCTCAGAAAAACTTTGAACATTCCACGACAACACTACAATCTAAACCACAACTTGGTAGCAAAGAGAGCAGGAGTTTTTGTGTTATAGTTGAAGGGAAGAGGTCATGGTGCTTGTTTCAGATATTGCGGATCTGTCACTGCTACGACATGGAGAAGGACATGATCCAGTTCTCCAACGGCTCGCTGCTGAGCAGGGACGAGCTGCAGCAGGGCGGCTTCGGGCCGCTGACCAACACCATCTTCAGCTTCGCCCGCTCCCTCAAGAGCATGGACACTGATGAGACAGAGTTCTCCATGCTCTCTGCCATCTGCCTGCTCAGCGGAGGTATCTGCTTGCCGCTTGTCTTCGGGGTTGTGGGGGGGGGGATGGGTGGGTGTGGTGGGTGAGTGGGGGTGGGGTGAGTGTGGGGGTGTGGTGTGGTGGGGTGTGTGTGTGTGGGTATGTGTGTGTTTCACTGGTTAAAGGCAGTTTATTTTCACCGTCTAAAGGCAGTTTATTTTCACCGTCTAAACGCAGTTTATTTTCACCGACTAAAGGCAGTTTATTTTCACCACTAAAGGCAGTTTATTTTCACCGATTAAAAGCAATTTATTTTCAACCACCAAAGGCAGAATATTTTCACAGATTGTCTTAAAAGGCAGTTTATTTCTACTTATCATCTTTTTTAACAGCAGTTTATTTTCACAGATTATCTTTAGTGAGAGTTTATAGTTACTTTACTGGCAGTAAAAACGGCGACACTGTGCTGCAGATCGGTCGGGGCTGACGGACGTGAAGAAGATCGAGCAGATGCAGGAGCCGGTGCTGGAAGCCCTCAAACACTACATCCGCTCACGCCGCCCCGAGCAGCCCCACATCTTTGCCAAAATGCTCATGAAAATGACCGACCTCAGGAGCATCAGCGTCAAAGGTAGGGGCCTCTTATCTTTATTGCTATGTGTATGTGCGTTGGTGATGATGTACTCGTTACTGCATCCTTACCACGAGAACATCCCAGATGTGTGTGTATTCATTATGTCACCGTTTGGAGAGGTGATCTGTTACTGATGTCTGTCAGTGTGTCTGTCTGTCGATCCAGTGGTCACGTGATTCTAACTTGCTTTCTTGTATTTGGTTTGGTTCTGTGGTCTCCCCCTCCCCCTTAACTGACCTTTGGCAGTTCACTGAAGTCGGTGTAAATATCGTTCATCATTTCTGGTGTTATGTCATTCTGTGAGGCATGTAAACATCCCCAGACTGGGTATAGTGATGCTTGTTTAACATCCATCCTTGTGGTTGACCTTACTACCTATATCATGCCTGACATTCTTCGTGCTTGAATTATGGGATGATGCTTGTTCAGAAGAAAGAATCACTTTTATTTTGTTCGTCCATTCCTTATCTCTAGATCGTGTTGTGTGTACGGACTCACAATCTGTCTGTGGAAGTGGCATGTTTTTGATTGTCTGTGGAAATGCATGATGTAGACTTGTTAATGTTCAGACATATGTCACTGGTTATTCTATATATATATATATACACAGTCTGAGTAATGTAGATAGATCAGTTTTGCTGAGGAAAGTGAAGTTTCAACGCTTTAAAGCTTTGTTTGGCACGGTCTTGCTTCAGACTTGTGGTGTAGTAGCCAGCTTTTGAATGCTTTGACATCTATGTAGACTGTAAAGGAGTTTTGTTTGGGTTTTGTTTGCTGTTTCCACGCAGCCATGCTTGTTTTTTGCACTGCATAACAGGAAAGCTTCTTTTAAAGTGTCTTTTTCTCAGTTCAGTTAGGTTGTTTTGTACAGTGTATGTATATACATATCTATACATTTGACTTGTGTTGCTTTGCGCCCCGCCTGGCTTATTGCTTTCCGTCCTTTCCCTAGGTGAAAAACAGGTGCTGCACTTTGCCCTGCACTGCATCTCGCTGATACTTGAGCCCATGAAGAGCAAAGTGCAGCAGGAGCAGCAGCAGGAGGGGGGGCAGGATGGCCCTTCAGCCCAGCGGGACAGGGTCAGGGAGTGGCCCGAGGATCTGGAGGTGCCAGGACCCAGCGGCGCCACAGCCACCCCCGCCCTCTACAGCCCCGGACACTACCCCTCCTACTTCTACGGGCCCTCCTCCTCCAGCGGGGCTGACAGCGGCCGGGGCGATCTGCAGACCATGGCGTCCTACCAGCAACTGGCCTCCCGCCAGCAGCAGCTGTCCTCAGACACGCTGACGCCAGCTCACTTCTTTTCCTTCAACACCAAGCAGCGCACTCAGCTGGCTCCCCCCCTGGACAGACCCACGTACAGTGACATGACTGCCAGGAGCAAGCATTACTCCGGGGACAGTAGTAGCGGGAGGAGCAGTGTGGAGCGAGGCGAGCCTTCCTCCATGGGGATGTTACACAGCATTGTGCAGAAAGCGGACTCTTCCTCCACGGCTTCAGGGGGAAGCCCTGGCCTCCTGACGCGGCCAGACAGCTCGGGGCGGGATTCCATGCCGGCGCTGGTCATCAAGTCAGAGTCGCCCACCTCCTCCCTGTTCCCTGGAGACTTGGAGCCCCCAGGTCACTATGTGTCTGAGCTGAGGACTGCGGGTCATAGGCAAGGAGAGGGGAGCATGGCGGGCATGCGCAGTGATCGGGAAGGCCACTACTCGGGAAGACAGTACCCTGGCCCCAACTCCAGCCCTGCCGCCTATCCCCACACTCTGCGGCCTCTCCCGCCCCAGATGTACGGTGGCCCCATGGACTCGGCCAACGGCTCCAGCTGGAGAGGCCCCGAGGTCAGGGACGACCCCAGCAGGTCCGGCATGATGCCCGCACCGCTGCAGGGCCCCTACCCCTCCACCAGCAGCCCTGGGGGTCAAGGTCAGGGGGCGGAACGGGAAGCCAACCCTCTGTCCATCAGTCAGCTGATTGGTGGAGCCATGAAAATGGAGCCCGGTGATTGGATCAACTATGACTCTCACTGATGCAGGGAGGGGTTGGGGGTCTTCCCACTTGCCGTCAGCGCTTGCCTCCTCCCTGTATCTTATGTTCAGCATTGATTGTGCGGATCTTGAACTCGGTGAAAACTATTGTTTTTAGGGAAGTGATGTGTAAGACGGAACACCCTGAACATGCTGGCAGAATTGGGAGTTAGAGAGAAAGAGAGAGAGGAGTGTGAAGAAATCTTCAGAGTGACAGTTTTCCCCATCCTCTGATTTTCTGCTGCATGGTTGGCAGAAGCACACACTCAAGATGTTCAGAGGAGTGCGAGTGTGTATGTGCATGTGTGTGGTACGTGAGCCTTGAAAACTGGATATATATATATATATATATATATATATATATATATATATATATATATATTATATATATATATATATATATATATATATAATCTTGAAATGAAAACTGAAATTTTATGTTTCTAGAATGATTTTAAAGATGTACATAAAAATAAGCATTCCTTTCAACAGCAAAAGACAGACCCCCCCAACCAATCAGAAAAAAGAGCTTAGATATTTGTGTTTTTTTCCAGTAGAAAATATATCTGATGCTTATATCTATTTGATCTTTTATTTTTTATTTGAGAAGGCAATTTTTCAGTCCAGCCATTTCATTCAAAACTTTTACTCTCTGAAGCAATTACAATGTTTTTTACGACTAACATTTGTAACAGTTTCTGTTCCAACATTTAAGGTGTATGTTAACAAAAACTAACTTTTCAGGAATGCATGTCCAGATTTTCAAGGCTGACGAACATAACACAAAGCTGAGAAATTGGAAGAAGAAGAAGATGATGATTCCAAAAAATAAGATGTGGGGAGATGCTGGTGATGGGTTGGGTGGGGATGAGAGACGGAGAGAAAAGTGAAAAAAAGAAAAGAAAAAGGGATTTCCGTTCCGTGTAGCGATCTTGTTACATTCTTCTTGCTCAGGAAAACTTCATCGTCACCTCCCCGTGTGGCTGGCGTTGAACTACTACACCTCAGGGACGTGGTGTCCACGTGACTATACATACCTCAGGCCTCTTTCCACTTTGTTACTGGTCCTCAGCTACCTCAGCAATGCTTCTTGCTAGTGTGTATCATAGTATCTCAACACTGGTTTGACACAGTTTATGTGTGTGGACGGTTTTTTTTCATGTGTGGTGATCTGTGTTTCCTGAATTGATTAATTAATCCCGTTGAAATGAGAAGAGAAGATTGTATTGGTTTTTAAAACTTTTTTGTTTTTCTTTTTTTTTGTTTTCTTTTCTGTTTTGTTGTGTATTGTATAGCAGGTTCATGGTTATTTTTGGGGTGTTTTTTTCTTTTCGAAGTTGGTGGTGTAGAATGAAAATATTTTTTTAACATGTCTTTTTTAAAGTATGTGTTTAAGGTAGCACTGAACGTAAGGGTGACTGGTATATAAAAAAACAAACTGTTCGCCATGGGGGGGGGGGGGGGGGGGGGGGGGCGATAATACCAACAGTAATCAGAGGGAAAATAATGGGATGGCAAACTTGAACTTCATGTAGGTCAGTCGTTTTAAATCAATCAGAACTTTTTAAAATGATTTTTTCGAACGAAGCAGTGTAGACATATACTCGAGGGTATCCATTTGCAAGAAGGGATATTCTCTGTGTTTAGTTGGGTTATTTCTGTCATTTGGTCGAAATATGCACAGTAAATGTTATCTATCAAAAATCAAGACTTGTTCTAGCAGACAATTAGCTTCCACCTTATGCATGCAAAAACCCTGCATTGTTAGCACACCATTAGAAGAAGGTGGTTGTATTGATTTAGAATCATCATTTAAAATGCAGAAATACAGTTAAGGGAAAAAAGATTTTTAGGAGAGTCCTTTAGTTTAGTCATGAGTATGCAAAAGCCCAGATTTTTATTTGACTTGTTTTATGTAATTTTATGTAAAATGTATGATTAGATGCCTCATGGTAGGAATTTTATTAAAATGAATTTTAAACCGGTAATCGCCTTAAGTATGTCAGCATGCCCCATTTATGCACATTTATAGTTCCTTCATTTTGTCTGTCTACGGGACTGGCAGTACCTGGCATTGTTCAGTGTCTGGCTGTGGGTGGAAAGGTTTGGAAGGCAGCACCAGCAGACGTTATTTCTGCCCCAGTGTCATGTCATGTCATGTGATGTCCGTGTCTGTAAATATCACCGTTTCATCACTGTCGTCCTCTGTCAGTGTCACATTACTGGTTTCTGTCATCTCCTTTCATCTTGTTTTGTCATTAGAGTCTTGTTCATAGAGTCTTGTTCACTTCACCCACAGTACTCTGGCACATAAGTGCATGTACATGAATTTTTTTTATTGCCATCTCCCTTCTGCCCCTTTAGGATGAAGAGATAAGGAGATGTCAGATTTGATTTTGACATTAACTGAATAGTTGAAGACATGGAAGAAAATATTCACCAGCCATGCCTAATATTTGATACCAGTAGGACTCTCCAACATGCAAACAATTCAGGCAAAAAACACAGATCTGTCCTAGAAGCTCAGTCTACATAGACCTTTGAAACATTATAAAAATGTTAGCTAGTAACACACTGTGATAGAAGCAATTGAGTCACACAAATGAAATGAAGATAGATAATTGTTACAAAATACAACCAGAAAAATGCACAAAGGAAATTAGGTTTTGGCCAGATTTCAAATACAATGGCACCAGGCCCACACTGAATCGAAGTTTTGAATGTGCTCAGACTGCAGAAGAGTCCAGTTTTAATGCTTGAATATGTGCTTCAGGACTGGTGATGGAGATTAAAAAAAAAAAAAGAACTGTTGAGAGATCTGAATAATGGTTCATTTCCAAAAACAGAAAGAAACTTTCACATACTACGGCCGAAGAGGGTCACATGCCCTCCTCTCTTCTTCCATTTCAAACAGGATAGAATTCAAAGTGAGAAGCCATGAATAGTAAGACAGAACCAGTGAGACTAGAGGCAGAGCACTCTTGATATGAACACCAGTGAATCAGCCCAGATACGTGGAAGGACTCATTCTGGCATGGTTCTCTTTCATTGTAAGGACCCGACATTTTCCCAGACTGAAACATCTCAAAGTTTAAGTTGACATCAAAATATAAAAGATCTGGTTAGTTGAAAGCCTGGCTGGTTGCTTTTGGGTATTACCTTATTTTACGCCAGTTGTATTGCAAAAACCAAGTGGGGATAGGACATTGTCTTATTTTACGCCAATTGTATTGCAAAAACCAAGTGGGAATCATAGCTTTTTTTCTCTTTATCATTCTCTTAATCACCAATCTTCGCCATCTTTTGCAAGTCTTTTTTTTTATCATGGATAATGAAATATGTATGATTTTGTTCATAAACATGAGTTTTTTGTGAAGGTATCATTTGGTTCTTGGCTGTTGTGTGTCACCCTTCGGCAGCTGAAGAAAGAGTTGGTTATGCACCGTAAACTGAGATCATACATCAATACCAGTACTGTATACATTATTTTCCCGGTTATTTCAATGCTCCAGTGATTTTGGTACACTTTGGTAGTACTTTTCTGAAACTTTTATAACCGTTTATATTCATGAAAACGTTTGGTTTGGCCCTTGTAGCTTGTCAGATCGCCTTTTTGTGTGCACAGTTTGCCCTGTTTCCAATGTTAGGTCTAGTGAACACTGCGTGTGTGTTTGTGTGTGTGTGTATGTTTGTGTGTGTGTATGTGAAAGGGGAGAGAGAGAGAGAGAGAGAGAGAGAGAGAGAGAGAGAGAGAGAGAGAGAGAGAGAGAGGATGCTAATACAGCCTGGTTTTGTAATTAACCCTCAGCTAACTATGTATAGTGTGAAGAGTTATGATGCTGCTTATCTGATGCTGTTTGATCATAACCTACCATTGACAGTTTGTGTATTTGTGCATAGTTACACATTGTTTTTACTTTAGAATCTAAGAAGAAAACGTTTACCCGGTTGAAAGTTGATTTTCCTGAATATACACTTGGTGCGAACTTTGTCCTCTGTGCATTTTGATGAATTAGTTAACTAGGCCCTCTTTGTTGTGTGTATACAATGATGAACGTGTCTACAGCTCACCCGGTGAATTCTGTTTAATGATGAAGCATGTTGAGACAGAACATATGCATACTGGTCTTTGTTGTAAACCAATAGAAGTTGAATATTTGGGGATTCCCTCATGTTTTCATCATTCGTATTGACATCATGCACACTCCCGGTTCGAGATGTAGGAAAGTTATTTTTGTTGGTTGACAGTTGTATGTATGGGTCTTTTTCTTTTTCTTTGTTTTTCTTTTATGACTTGCTGTGTTGTTTTACCTGCTTACATACTGCACAGGCTGCATTTATGTACATATTGGAAATATACCAAGACATGTAGATACTATCTGCACTGTCCATTTGTCTGTCTGTCTGTCTGTCTGACTTGTCAAACTCTTTTAGTAAACCATGATGATTATAGGGGATCGTTTTTTGCGAGTGTTCTGTCTTGCACATTGTCTGTTTAATGTGTTTCATTGAATCTGTTCATATATAACACTTTTCGATGCATTTTTTATAGGTGATTTATTGAAATCAGGATTTTCCGTATTACAAGAGAAAGTTCTTTCCAGTTGAAAAATCCTCATGTAAAATGATATGCAGCAATTCCTTTCCTCTCTGTATATTGTTTAAATATCCAGCTTTGATTGTAAAAATGTAGGAATTGGCATGTAGGTTTGTTTAGAATGGATTTTTTTTGTAAAGAAGAAAATTTGTCGTTGGGACATAAAACAGGAGAGACGGATGTCGTTGTCCATTTTTTTGTAAGGAGAAGGTATGGTATGTGAAAGGGATTGGTTACAGGGATAATGTTTTGACTGTCATGCTATGCAATAATGAAGATTAGGGCTGTGTGCAGTTGATAGAAGTGGCAGGAGGAGGTATCAGAATACTGATTTCCTCCTGGTATAGATTTCTTTAAGCTACAATGAAATGTTATGGAAACCATCTTTCACTTAAACCTAGCTTGTTTATTCATGTAGAATCTGTGAACAGGTTAGGCTCTGCAGGAAATCGGAATTCAAAGGCTGAGCCTTATGGTCGACCAGGGCGTCCATACAAGGACAGTTGAGTTGGTTTTATACCTCGTTTTAAACTGTACATAGTCGCACACTTTTAATACGAGTTTTAAAATGTGACGAGGTGATAGCCCTGATATGGCCTATGTGGTCGGCGGGGCTATAAGCAACATCATTGGATTGGATTGGATCTAAAATTTAGTCCTACAGATCGATGCTGTGATCAGTGAAATGATATGATTAAAACCATGCACGCTTTTAGTGAAATCGGTTTGTCAGCTCTTTAAAAACTATTTTCTCTCCCTTGACACCATGAGGAATTAGGAGTTTGGCCACTGCACTGACTTTTTCAAACCACTTCACTAGGGCAAGCTAAACTTGGTGGAGCCCATCCCTCTCCAGCTGCAGGATGCATGCTGGGTATGTTTGTATTTCCGTAACTCATTGCATGCTGACACGAATACCGTGATCTATAGCGTGCATATTCAATCTTAGTATTTAGGCTTTGTTAATGGCGAATAAAGTGTCCTCATAGCCTGATAAAGAAACTCCGCAACACCACTGATCAAGAATATACAACTTTTGAAAAGACTCGAGAGAGATTAAGCTTTGTAGGTTTTGGTTCTTGGTTTTATAGGTTTCTTTGTTTTTGTGTTTGATTCTTTTTCTTTTTCTTTTTAGTAGAAGTACAAATGAAAGGTTCCCAACTTGATATATACGGTGGTAAAATTTCAACCCGATTCGGTCTTTTAGAGTTGTGAAAAAATTACTGGTTCCAAAACAAAGCTGTGGGGGCTGGAGGATGAAAAATTACAGATATACAATTTATCATGTTTCAGAAAAAGTTTAATTCAATCAACCCAACCATCTCCTCGTGTGATAGTAATTATTACTTTTTTATGACTATTATTCTCCTTTTTGTAAATATCCAGTGATCTTCTTTTCCAGTTGTGCGATTGTACGATTGTCACTGCAAGTGAACATGGAAAAGGTAATGAGTTTAATATTCTAGTTTTTTTTGTGTACCCGTAAATAGTAGGCTGTATAGGAATAAGAGAATTGTACATATAGCTGTGAAATTGTACTGGTGAATTTGTCAAAGAATGCTGTACAGTGACTTCAGTGCTGTAATTTTTCTTTATGCTTCTTTATATATAAACTGAGTCCAAGATAAATATTATTTTTTCCACAGAAATCTAATTATTTCGTCCTTTTCGTGTTTAAGATTAATTGAACAGGTTAAAAAAAAGATACAGTTGTTATTATTTGGCACAGAAAGCTGATCAGAGTTATCCCTTTGTTTATGCTTTCTTCTCCCTTTTGCTGTTATTTTTTAAAATATGGTTTTATGTCAAGACATATAATAATGGCCTCCCTACACAGACAATTTCGCTAGAGGAATACAGTGCTTTTCTTTCAGCCTTATAATTATGCTTGGGCATCAAGTTGTGTGATCTTGAATGAGAATTCACGGATGATATTTGTACGAGGTACTGATGAACTACAACTGCCTAGATATAGTATAAAACCAAAACTGCTGTAAATTTCACAACTGTACATTTGGGATAAATGTAGTCAGATTCTTTTTTTTGTTTTGTTATAGATCCAGTCTTTATGTATGTTCCTCATTTTTTTTGTAAAATAAAGCCTGTGAATGTTACGGTTGTGAAGCTCTTCTGTTTGGAAAAGCGCAACGGAATACTATTTTTCCTTTTGTTTTTGCATTCTGTAGTAAATATACGTGTGCACATTGGTCACGATTATTATCATGCACACTCAAAGAAATATCTGACGCTGGTGTATTGTGAAATCAGGGACAGTGTTTGCTCTAACAGATCGTTGAAAGGAATAGTGTTATCTCGATCACAGTTTTAAAAAGTCGGATTATCTTGATCACAAAAAGTTAAAGATAAGTTTAAAAAGTCAGATTATCTTCAACACAAAGAGAGCATACTCTCCAGTGTAATTGACAACAGTCAAGAAAAATTGTAAAAAAAAAAATTCAAAATTTTCAGAAATTTGCTGGATAACTTAAAAACAACAACAACTGATAATAAAAAAAAACACCCTCAACTTAATACCCAGTTACTCAGACCAGTCTTTCGCTGCATAGGCATTACAAGAGATAATTTTGGTCATAGGCTTTCTATCGAAGGAGGATGATTTTCTTTGAATCTCATACTGCTGGTATACAGCGAAGATAGATTCACAAATGGTATGCTGCCAGCGTCGGTTCACTGCCACTGTTCCTGGCATTGAGCACAGTCATGCAGACAAGGGCCTTGCTCTTGTTGTTGTGGCTTGGCCCCCTGGCTGAGTGAGTTTTTTTTAGAGAGAGAGATTTAACGAGTTGCCTTTTGCATTTCACAGTCCCGAAATCGGATAACTATAAATCTTCAACAATAACAGCAGTTAAGTACATTGACTTTTGATTGATATCTTTGTTTCGATGTGACCGTGGGGTTAAAATATATGTAATTTTTTTTAAAAGTACGTATCTGTCTGAAAGAACCTAGACGCGCTATTGATATTATTTTTACAGTCGGCTGGGGCTTTTGAAAATCTGTGACGAAATCTTTGCTTAATTAATGGAAAGCTGGTTCAGGGAAAGGAAGAAGGTGACATTTTTAAGCATTGATTGTAGCAGCCTCTCGTGGGCTTGGTTCTTCAGTTTGATGTTGGTGTATGACAAGGTTTAGCGATATCTGTGTGCAAATGTACAATAGGCTTATCAAGTGATTCGGAGTGTTTCTGTGCTTACGCGTGTTCACGTTTTTGTGCTGCTTAAGATCTTGGCATGTTCCAATTTATTTCAATGGAATAAACTGTTTTCAACAAATCGCAGAAAGTCTGTCAGAGTGCTTAATTGTGTTGATGACTGCCTGGATATATATATATATATATATATATATATTATCTATATATATATATATATATATATATATATATATATAATATATATATATATATATATATGTGTGTGTGTGTGTGTGTGTGTGTGTGTGTGTGTGTGTGTGTGTGTGTGATTGTGTGTGTACACTTTTATGTAGACATGTGTTCTTGCGTGTGATTTATACATTCATGCATGTGTGCGTGCGTGCGTGTGTGTGTGCGCACTTTAATGTAGACATGTGTTCCTGCGTGTGTGTTATACACTCATGCATGCATGCATGCATGTGTATGTGTGTGTGTGTGTGTGTGTGTGTGTGTGTGTGTGTGTGTGTGTGTGTGTGTGTGTGTGTGTGTGTTTCCTTTCGTTTCGTTGCATGCATTTGTTCCTTTATCTCTCTCTCTCTCCGCAGTTAAATCTGTGTTTTTCCCCCACCTGTTTTTCTTGTCTGGATTTGTTTGCTTCCCTCCCTCCCTCCCTCCCTCCCTCTCTCTCTCTCTCTCTCTCTCTCTCTCTCTCTCTCTCTCTCTCTCTCTCTCTCTCTCTCTCTCTCTCTCTCTCTCTCTCTCTCTGTCTCTCTGCGCTTTGTCTTCTCTACACAGATTTTCTTTTCTTATTTTTCTGTCGTTGGATCTTCAAGTCGCGCATTGGGAAATAATACGAGCGGGGTGTAATTTAGGGTGTAATTGTAGGTGAGGGAATAAAGATGTCGCTGATACGATGAAATGGAAAGACGACATCGATGTTTATCTGCCCCTAGCCTGATAGAATCTCACTATTGGGGCTGTTTGTTGAAATCTGAAAACAAGTTTTGTTTGCTTTTCTTTTAACCCTTTAAACCCAAATTGTGTTGGTTTTTTGTCTGATAAGATGAAAGCCGAGAAAAAGAAAGGATGCTTAAGACGGAAAACAAAGTAATCATTAAGTGATAGAATGACAATATTAGCACAGATTTGCATTGTTACAGAATAACAATGATCGCAGTAATAATAATAATAATAATGATAATGGTGGTGATGATGATGATGATAATGATAATATGGTAAAAGTATAATGATACAACAATGATTGCAATAACAATAATATAATTATTGTATCATCCAGAACTGTTTTTGTCTGACTTGTCTTCGAACAATAAAACTGATAATAA
>CM060318.1:83805621-83815621 GCA_030674155.1 Stramonita haemastoma | reverse complement strand
CTACCATTATTCATATTTATGTACCCATCCTCTTTGCAAGCAGTAATTTGTTTTAGATGTACATCTTCATTGCTTGAAGCTTCTGCCTGTAAATCTGTGTGGAATACAGTTTTGCTGTGGAATAGTTCTAGACTGTATCATTGTTTCTCGGCCAGAGCGGTATAAAAAAACAAACAACCAAACCAAAGAAACAGACTTTTGTCTGTGACAACGCCTGGGATCCCGTAGATTCTTTTATTTGCATTAAATATAAAGTGTACACGGATCATCAATTGACCGTCTCTTACGAAAAACTAGCACCCAGACCACCAATCAAGATCTTGTGGATGAGGAGAAAAAAGCCTGTGTTCAGCCGGCAATGGAACTGACGGCTTCTGGGTGTCCACAGGGTGTGTCATATATAGCCAGACCTGCTCCAACCAGTGTGGATGCTCTACCATTGACCCAGCCCCTTTGTAGCCTACTACTCCATTGCATTCATTCCTCTACCCCCTCCACCCATCCAGTCTGTATCCCTCCCATTCTATCTATTCATCCATCCACCCATTGTTCCCCATTGGTCTGTCCATCTTTCTATCTCATTTCCCCTCCCTTTGTTTTGTATTGTGTTGTATTACACTTCCAGTCACAGCTGATTTCTCTGCGTGAAATTCAGGCTGCTCTCACAAGGGAGAACAAGTCGGCACAAGAACCGCCCTACTCAATCAAAAAAAAAATCTGATGTACATTTCTTTCTGTTTGAGAGTGACTTTTCTACCAAATTTTGCCAGGGACAAATTTTTGTTGCCGTGGATTATTTTCCGTGCGCAGTTTCTTCTTTATAGGTGAGGTAGGGACTGTGAAAAATGTCAGCCATGATGCAAGTGAGGAAATGTGAAATGGTAAATTCCACTCCTATAAGACAGTTGTTTTCAATGGTATGACAGCTTGACGAAGGCTAGACTTTCATGTGATAAACCAGGGTACCGTGTACAGCGCCTGACTGCCTGGAATATTTACAAAACAGCGATCGTACAGAGGTCTGTAAACTAGTGTGGCCTTTTATCTTACATATTGCTATCACGGAAAATATGTTTAGACAATGGTACGTCTAACCCCAACATCAGAGATCTTGTCAAAAGATAGATGTTGTGCATAACAAGCATAACTCTTACGATGGACAGACAGGGACCAAACAAGAAATATTTCATGTTACTCGCATTCTTCAAAACTCCAGGGATTGTACAGTAGTTGTCCCTCATCATCAGCACCCTTCAGAAGACTAGGATTTCATCAGTGGAGTTTTGAATGGTGTTCCTCATTCAGACGATAGATTGTGGTCAAAGGTCAAAGAGTTATTCGGTGTGACCTGCCCCTTTTCCAACACAGAAAGAGGTCAGAGGCTTGGTCGTTATGACCTAGCCCTTTGAAAACATATAGAAGGATCTGACAAGAATGATCTCGTATAGCCTGCACTGTTTAGAAGAAGGACATGGGGGTCTGCTGCATGGGTAATAGCCTAGCTTGCCCTCCGTACTTACTCACCCAGGCTTTGCGCTCTTCAGCCTAGAACACAACTTCATAGTCTTCTGAGTCTGATGGATGCCTACTTATGAATGTTCAGATAGGCTGAAAGTATTCCAAGAAAACTAAGCAGGATTGTTCTGAGTTAGAGCGGGTTCAGTCAGGAACTGTTCTGTCTGACGTATTGCAGCCTGCAGACATCAGCTGACTGAGAGTCAGTGTTTGATGCAACCTGCAGCATTTAGCCCATAGAGCCGAAACAGTTTATGCACAGAGGATGTCACTAACTTTTAGGTTGTTTGTTTGTTTGTTTGTCCGTTTTAACTGGACACCTGAAGTTGTTTAAAAGCAATGAGTCTACAAATTCAAAACTCTCTGCTTTAGGAAATGATTAGAATCTGTTAATTGCCGCTGAAGCATGGAAAGTTTGGGTCAGAAGGTAAAGTTCTATTCTATTGGGCAACTAAATTCTGCAAAAAATGAGAAGTTCCACTTTAAAAAAGCACTCTAGCGAATCATCATGCAACTACAACAAAACGCAGTGGATTTTGTATGAATAGAGATTTTTTTAGTACATGCTGTCACAGTATTATTGTCATAACAGACAACATTCTGCATTGCATCTTTTAACATTTTTTTTATATTCATCTATTTATTTTTGTAGTATTCTAAATTTTGTTACGATCTGTTGTAATTATAAAGAAATCTTTACGACACGAATATTTTCCTCTTCTTTCGTATTTCTTGTCCAAATCAAGTATTCAGGCTTCTGTGTTGTTTTAAACTAAATAATGGAAGCGAAGTTATTTTATACAGGAATGTATAGAAAGAAGGAGATATATCATAGTGTATGTGACTGTGACCAACCTCAGATATTTCGCTTATAGATTCATCATTCACTACTGGATGTTTTATGTTGAATTCTGCTCCTTACTTTATATATATATATATATATATATATATATATATATATATATATATATATATATATATATATATATATATATATATATATATATATTATTTCCTTCTGTTTTATTGTGTCTGAGATATAAAAAAAAGATTGAACTCTGTCTATGACCTGCCAAGGAATATATCAGAGCAGGGTGGAGAGTGAGAGCAATAAAAGGTGGGAGCATGACGGTCAGGGGGGAGGAGGGAAATGGGAGGTATGAGGGGAGAGGGGAGGGAGGTGTGGTGCCATGAACTTGAGCTGTGTGGAGCAGCGCTAGGAGGAGGAGACGATGATATACATGTGGGAATAACTGAGCAAGAGAGGTCTTGTGAGGGCAGAGGAGGAGGATCAGAAGAGACTTGGGAAGGGGGTGAATGGGCCAGGTTGGTGGTGGGGAAGGAGGGGAGGGGTGCTGGTTCCAGGACGGGTAGTGATTGGTCATTGTGGTTTTACTATCATTGCAGGTGCAGAGCACGTGCTTCACTTACGGTTGGAAATTCCCGGAGAACTGTCCCCGCTGGTGATAGAGATGCTAGACAGAAGCGAGAACGTCTTCATTCTGAGACCCGTCACCTGATGCACCTGCACCCGTCACTGACCTATCCTCCTCTCTCCTCACACCTCTCTCCACACATAGACACGGATGATCTGCCGTGATGGCAGCAGCAGCAGCAACAGCTGAAGAGGGATGGAACTGGCGCCACATGTTTGCAGATTGCTGAACGACCTTACCCTGCCATCCCTGTCCTGTGTGGATGAATGACCTCAGAGCTTTAACGTGGTGCGTGCTGCGAAGTGTTCACAGAGAGTGCTGGATTTCCCTACCCTTGTTTTTGGGGGAACCGATGTCAGTGCTTCAGCATCTCCTGGGTGTGTGTGGATGGACGATCCTCTTCTTCCGCATCAGGGCTGGGGTCAGGCAGGGATGGACTTGATTTTTGTGCTGTTGAAATGTTTGAATGATTCAGGAATGAGCCATCTCTGTATGACATCCATCGTGATTGAATGAGTCATGGCTACTGCTGTGCTGTGCTGTGCTGTGCTGTGCAGTGCTGCAACAACGTAGGGATGAGTCCTTTACTG
The DNA here is from genome assembly GCA_030674155.1 of Stramonita haemastoma. NCBI lineage: Eukaryota > Metazoa > Mollusca > Gastropoda > Neogastropoda > Muricidae > Stramonita > Stramonita haemastoma. Next base: position 83,812,080 of record CM060318.1, on the reverse strand, counting down.
GTGTGAAGGATCATCTCAGTGCTGCAGTTATGGCTGAGGTCCTGTTTGAATAAAAATAAATAGCTATGTTTAAAAACTTGGAATTGTGGTGGGATGGAATACCCCTGTGCTAAAATGAACTGTTACCACCACTTTGATCCGTCTTCCTGTGGAGCACAACTCTTCACTGATGACTGCGGTTGCTGGGCATGCCCTCGTCTGTTGACCTTGTTCTGTTTTCTGTCAAAGGGGGATGATCGCCCCTCACTTTTGCTTGGACCATATTTTTTTTATTTAGCAGAGTAGCAGAGAAATCTGTCAATGGAAGTGTCCAGTATGGTAACGTGGAAATTCTACATGGCCGCGCCATCTCTTGCCACTGTTAAACAAGACGATGCGGTATTCCTTGTTGATGAGGTTTTCTCAGCAGCTGCCACACTGACACAGAGCACACAACATACAGTTTTTCCTTCAAGTTTGGCCAGCCCGGGACGTTGCCTGCAGACCAGCACGTGCGTTCCACGTGCAGCCTTAGCTAGCAGTGCGGCTTTTCTGGTCACCCTTCCTCAGCAGCAAGACGTAGGGGCAGCAAACCACGTGGGAGAAACACTGATCCGATTCTTCATGGACCTTCACTTCATTCTGTCTGCGTAACCCATGTTCCACTGCCACCACCACCACCACTACTACTAGTACTACTACAGCAAAGCCAGTTTGTGTCAGGTCTCATTGCCATCACCACAAACTGCATGCATCGGGTAGACCAGTTTTAGACATGCACATGTCATATTGTCCTCGTCCTCTCTAAGAAAGCTTTGGTTTTCTTGTCATGAACACAGCACTCTCCATGTCTGCCACATTCCATCATCAGCCCAACACTTCGCCCTAGAAGGAGTGTGCTTTTTTCAGTCGTCAGTGACCTGGTTGATTCTTCAAAATGGGATCTCCAGAACAAAGGAAGTCTGAAACTAGGAATGGACAGACATCTCAGTGCTTTGAAATAACGAGACTGAGATGAGAAAGGAAAAACAAAGTGCTCTGATATTGTTTGTTTGAAGTATACGCAAAACCACTAAGCCCGGTCAATAACTATACAAACTGAAGGTGTACACAAAGTGTGCTGATTGTGAAGTGTACCCGAACTCTGGCGGTCATTGTCATTTTGTGCCATGAATGTTAGACTTCAAGTCCCCATAGTGTGGCAGGGTTAAAGAAGCCTTTAGGACACACTGTGTACACACATTGTGAAGGTTAGAGGCACTGTCGACAAAAGCGATCTTTGTCCATCTCTGTCATATGATTGTGGCCTTCGTGTGCTAATCAACGGTGCCCATCAAGGGGTGAGCCCTTAGTATACAGTCCAGACAAAAGGTCAAGTAGTATCAAAAGTGGTTTTTACACACACCCCACCCCCTAGAAAAGAGAAAAAAAAACAGAAAAAATATAGCTGTTTGTTTTTAGATTATTGTCAAAGGGCACAAAAAGATGCCCTGCTTTTTTACCTGATTTTTAATGGGATTATCGCGTGGAATCATTAGGAACTGAAGTGGAAATAGTCATGATCCAAAGTGGACTTGTCTGTACGCTAGTGATCTGGTGAATGCATAGTTTTGAGAAGAGACCAGCAGAGTAAGGAAAAACACAACTGTAACGAGGTAAGCATTTGAGAAGAAAGTGCATACGCACAAATTGCTGCTTCATTCAGTCATAAGTAAGTCACATACTCTCGTTTTCATTTGAATTTCTTATATATTGCTTAACTGCTAGTCAGCACTGTTGCCTTCATTACTGTAAAGAGGAGTCCACAGAGAGCGGCATTTTGTCCAGGAGAGTGAATGGCACTTTGTGCCGGAGAGTTTATCCTGTAGCTGGTACTGTTTGACCTTGGAGCTGTATTGAGGCCTCACAGCAATTTTGCGCCCTCGGTTGCATGCTGATGCCATCTGTGTCATGGACCGAGGGAGGAAGATCAAGTATTGAGAGTGTCCTCTAACCTCTGTACACCCCACTTCCATCTCTCTGTATCTGTAGCTGTCTGTATGTCTGTTCCCCCCCCCCCTCTGTCAATAATGAGATGGCCAATCATGTAAGCAGGCAGGTAGGTAGTGTAGAAAGGTAGGAGAGAGGTCTGCCTGTTGAGAGGTCTGTCTGTTCAGCCATCTTATTGATTTGTTAGCACGCATCAGTTGACTCACGCCTCTTTCTCAGGGACACCGTTCATGATGCTCATTTCAACCTCAGGCACCACAAGGTTCAGACACTGCCCTCTGAATCCTGTGACAGCCTGTGCTCATGATATCGCTAGACAGGGCTACATGTCCACTTTTCTCTTTGTTTTGGTTTAAAACTCTTTTTGTCTTGAAGACACCAGGGGCTGCTGTTTGCCTGTCCTTGTCACTATCTGCTGTTAGCATGTGGTTTGTTTTCTTGTCTGTCTATTACCTGCTCTCTACTTAGGTAGGCTCTGCTGTTAGTGTCCTCTCCCACCTCTTTCCAACTCCAGTGCAAAGCTTTGTGAGCTGATTGTCTGTTGGCTTTTGTCAGTGTGCTCTTCAACTGTTCTGTTATTTTTCTTCTTTGGAGTAAGTTTTGTGACTCATCATCTTGCATTTTAACTTTCTTTTTCTATCTTCTCAGCTGATTTGCTGATGCATGTCCTGTTGGTTCTCTAATCCTTTACCCCCTCCTCTCCCCTAACTTACTGCGTGATGCTCCAGTTTGTGTCTGTGTTTATGTTCTGTGACTCGGCTTAGGCACTTGTGTCCTTTGTCTGGCTTTGGAGCTGTGCTGTTTCCAGGGACCTCGCTCTCTGCTCCGTCTTTGTCTTCTTCCCTTTCTTCTTGTCTTCCTTTGCCTCTTGCGCATCTTCCAGTACCATGCCCCCAGTTTTGTACTCAAATTTGCTAGGCTTTGTTTTTAGGTCATTGTTTTGGCCTGTCAGCTTGAGTCCCGTCTGTTTTTGCCTGTTAGCTTTTGCACTGTCTCCAGATAGCTAGCTCGATTTTTCTTTTTCTGACTGTCTTCATGTATGGTCTGTTCCCCCTGTCTTTCTAGGTGGCAAGGCTCTGCCCTTTGTTCAGTGCTCTGCCCTTTGTTTAATGCTCTGCCCTTTGTTCAGTGCTCTGCCCTTTGTTCAGTGCTCTGCCCTTTGTTCAGTGCTCTGCCCTTTGTTCAGTGCTCTGCCCTTTGTTCAGTGCTCTGCCCTTTGTTTAATGCTCTGCCCTTTGTTTAGTGCTCTGCCCTTTGTTCAGTGCTCTGCCCTTTGTTCAGTGCTCTGCCCTTTGTTCAGTGCTCTGCCCTTTGTTTAATGCTCTGCCCTTTGTTCAGTGCTCTGCCCTTTGTTTAATGCTCTGCCCTTTGTTTAATGCTCTGCCCTTTGTTTAATGCTCTGCCCTTTGTTTAATGCTCTGCCCTTTGTTTAATGCTCTGCCCTTTGTTTAATGCTCTGCCCTTTGTTTAGTGCTCTGCCCTTTGTTTAATGCTCTGCCCTTTGTTTAATGCTCTGCCCTTTGTTTAATGCTCTGCCCTTTGTTTAGTGCTCTGCCCTTTGTTTAATGCTCTGCCCTTTGTTTAGTTTCTCGTTTTCTGGCTCTTGAAGTATCGCCATGTTTGGTCACGTGACACATTGCCCGCCACTGCCTCTGCTACTGCCCCGTCTTCCTCTACAGACCTGTGGGGTCCTGGTCCTTGCTGGCTCTGCAGTGGGCAGGGGTGTTTCCATCCTCTGCATCTGCTAGCTGCAGGCAGTGTGTTGTTTGTTATCTTGGGCACATGCTCCAGAACTGTCATGGTGTGAAGGTGCTCGCCAGAGTGTGTGTTGATACTGCCTACCGTACTGTGGCATCGTCACAGCTTCCCTTAGGAAGTGAGAGAGATCACTGTTGACCAGCTGACGTTCTGGAATGAATGAAAAAACATACAGGCAGACCCCGATGCCACTGCTTGTTTCGCCTTGTTGTAAGCGCCATCTGCTTCTTCAGCCTTGTGAAAAAGCCCGACATCAGTGTAAACCTTGGAAACTGCAGTGAATTTTTTTCTGTGTGTGTTATTACTTTACTATCGTTATTTGTTCTGTCCGATGTTGTCAGGACTGTAGCGCCTACTACCGGGTGTTAGACTTCGACGGTGAGATTGGTGTTCTTCGTGTGTTACCTACCATCACTTTTCATAGACTAAGTAGAGCTCGGTGCATGTGTTACCCTAGTTGTTGAACAGTGTGTGTGTGTGTGTGTTGTTTGTGTTTGTGTGTGTGTGTGTGTGTGTGTGTGCGTGTGCGTGTGCGTGTGTGCGTTGTGTGTGTGTATGTTCGTGTGTGTGTGTGTGTGTGTGTGTGTGTGTGTTGTGTGAGTGCGTGCGTGCATACGTGTGTGTGTGTACGTGTGTGTGTGATATTCTTGATCCACGTGTTGTAAGTTATCATGACGGTGTAAACAAACTTTCGGGTGTCTGGTTACTGCTGATTGTTCTCCTGTTTCGTGGTGTTCCATCGTTCGCTCATCTCGGTGCATCCTCTTCATCACGGTGACTAGATTCTCCTGAACAGGATCTGACATGATAGCATTTTTCTCATGTTGACTGACATTCGTTAGCTCAGTGTCTCGGTGTCCCAGTCTTCTTGTTTCGGTTCCTGGTTCGTCAGCAATGACAGACTTGGTGAAATCGGTGCCTAGTTGCATAATACATTTTCATTTTCAATATCATTTTTGTGTGTGTGTGTTTGTATGTGTTCCTTTTTTTCTGGTTACTTTTTTTTAAATCCAGAAAATCAGACTTGTTCTGTGTTAGTTTTTAACTTATTGCTTCCATGGGTAGTTTTTTTGTGTGTGGATAAATAGAAAAAAGAAGTAAGTGAGTTTATTAGAATGAGTCCAAAACTTCTTTTTTTTTCTTACTTGACATTTTTTTTATGTAAGGAGAAAGTGTTTTCTGCAGCAATAAGAGACTGAAGTATATGTTATTCTTAGAGTGCCATGGTTTACAAACTGTTTTATTTCTTCGTTTCAGAGTACTATGATTAAAGACATATTTCTCCTTTTTATGCCATATCACTATTGAATTTGATTTTCATTTCGACGTTTTGGTTCAAATTCTTGGATTTTTGTTTTAGGCTTTTTTTTTGGGGGGGGGGGGGGGTTGTGATTGTTGTAACAGTTTTTGGAGATAGCATACTGACGTCGTCGTGTGTGTGTGTGCGTGCGCGCGCGTGTGTGTATGTGTGTGTGTGTGTCTCTGTGTGTGTCTCTGTGTGTCTGTGTGTGTGCGCGCACGCGTGCGTGCGCACGCGTGTGTATGTATATGTGTGTGTGCATGCTCTATACTTTCCTTTTATTTATGTGTGTTGTCTAATAACAAGAGTATACTCTATCTATATATTCAGCCATTTATTTTGTAAACGTTTTTTTCATTATCAAACAATGGACTGGTTTGCTTATATTCCGTTTTTGTCGTGATGAGTTCTGATTTTGTTTTTCATTTTTAAAAAAGATGTCTATTTTTAGCAGCAATGCGATGTCATGCAACTTTGCATAACAGTTATCTCGGTGTTCACAATAGACGTGTCATCTCGGTGTTTTGGAAAGTTATCTGTGCGCTTTGAGAGAACGTGCTTTTTTTCTTCTTTTTTTTCGATATTTGATGAAATGCACCTTGTGTGTGTGTGTGTGTGTGTGTGTGTGTGTGTGTGTGTGTGTGTGTGTGTGTGTGTGTGTGTGTGTGTGTGTGTGTGCGTGCGCGCACACGAACGAGTATATTTGATATATGGCGCGCATACATGTGTGCATGTATTTTTCTGCTCAGCAAAATATATTAACCCCCCCCAACTATTCCTGTACACTTACAAGGCATATTATGCATTTGTTTCTCTGTAAAGGAAGACAGCAATATATATATATATATAATTATATATATATGATTATATAGACATGTATATTTGAATTCAGCTAACCGTCTGATGTGTGTGCTGTGCAAGCTTAATTATCAGATGTCTCCTCAACATCAGTTCATCTGCTTGCTTAGGGAAGACAGGATAGCCTAGTGGTTAGAGTGATGCACATTGCGCTCGTGATCTGCTAACTCGGGTTCGAATCTCGTTCGAAATGATTTTTCCTCTGACGTTAACATCAGTGCCGCCGACTCCACTCCTAAAAGTTCTACGGATGAGACTATAAATCGAGGCCCCATGTGTGAACGCATGCAGAGCATCTTGCGCACACGTTAAAACCCGTTCCGCTTTTCGGAAGAGTAGGCCATTATGTCCTTGAGGGAACGGATGACAATTACAAAATTGTATACACATGGGGGCTGGATGTAAAAAAGCACATGAGTGCTTATTCCATTATCCTCGAAATTAAAAAGAAAAGAAAACAAAGCAAACAACCAGCCGAAGAAAAACAAAAAAATACCCTGATATGTTACTTGTTGTTAGAGAAGAAAAACAAAGTGTGTTTAGGACAGCGTTACATTGTATGTACTGCGCAAAAC
>CM060318.1:83790621-83793121 GCA_030674155.1 Stramonita haemastoma | reverse complement strand
TACCCTCATTTACACCAGTGTTTGGTCCTTCGCGGAAACACAAACATACCCAGCATGCACACTGTATTCAAAGAAGGGTGGAGCACTTTCATGTTCAATTTGCCCAAAAGAAAAAAGAAAATTTGCATAAAAGACTTGGAAAAAAGACAACAACCGTGACAGGGCTTCAGTGATTTCTGAAGGAGCTGAAGAGAGAGAGAGAGAGAGAGAGAGAGAGAGAGAGAGAGAGAGAGAGAGAGAGAGAGAGAGAGAGGAGAGAGAGAGAGAGAGAGAGAGAGAGAGAAGAAACACTTGTCTTGGCATACACCCATCATGTTATATTAAAGTGTGAGTTTGTTTGTTTGTTGTTTTTTAAACCTATTTAGATTTTTGTTTGTGACTTTTTCAACTGACCATGTGGTGTGGTACCTTATATGATTGTCTCTTTGATTGTGCTATTTTAGCTCAGGGTGGTTTAATTTTGAGTAAGGATGTAAGCTGACTCCATTTTGAATGTCTTATTTCAACAGCATCAACTTTATTGGACAAAAACCCTATTTCACAAAACCACTCACTTTGGTCATTATTGTAATACAGTACACTTGCAACTCTTTGACTTTGATATGTGAGCATTACTATTGTGTGTGTGTACGTTTGTATGTATGTTCGTGATAGTTCGCTTTGATGAATGTCTATGATTCTCTGATATGGTTTGTATTTGTCCTTCTTTGATCTGTTTCGCATTAATTGTTCTTCTTTGTGGCAACTATCACGAATATTAATTTGTTTTTAGTTTTTTCATTCTTTTACAAGAGGTTTATTTTTCTCGTTTCTTTGCTAGAACTCCGAGGTTCACCAATGGTGAGATTTTGCAAATGCGCCCTTTTGTTTTGGTCACTATTAAGGTAGCCGCTTTCCGAGTTCGGGGAGAGGGGTATTTTTTCAGGGGGTTGAAGAAAGCATCTGAGAATATCAGGCGTTCTGGCGTTTTGGAGTTGTTTGTTATACAGCTGACCTTTGCGCATTCTGAAGATGTTTTTTTCTGAGGTTTTGTTTGTGTTTTCTTTGGTTTCGTTTGATTGTACAGAGTCCTTGAAGTGATGATGTTAACTCCAAGAGGTCACTGTTATGGTTATTACTCTCATGAATAAAGTCCCGTGATTTCAAATTATAGTAGAGACTCGTGTGTGTGTGACTTTTGGTGTGTGGTGCGTGCGAAAGTAGATTGTGGACATAATGTAGATGCCTGCATCTACACACACACACACACACACACACACACACACACACACACACACACACACACACACACACACACACACACACACACACACACACACCACACACACACACACACACACACACACACACTCTAACGTACAAGATTTGTAAATGCACGCAAACAAACAGCTTTAGAACTTCCAAGTCAACTTGAAGTCATGGCACCAGCTGCCACGGTGCAGTGGTTAACGTCTTGGATTTCGGACTGGAAGGTTGCGAGCTTGAATCCCATAAGTCACAGGGACTTTTCGGACTCCGGACGGCTCCTACCCAGAGTGAGTGTGCTGTGGACTCAGTGGGGAGACTGGGACCACACAGCCGAGCTTCATCCACTTTATGGATGCGAATTTGAGAGTGTTGCTCAAATTACTTGACCAACACTGCAGGTGTCTGTATCTCGCGGGCCCGGTTGACGCCGGTATATATGACGGAAGCAAGTGAAGAGTACAACCCTGTCAAGTAGTCTCAAAGCATATGCACTTCCATAGCAGCATCATTACATTATCCTCATTCTCATCGATCATCATGCAATAATAAAAATTGCCTCTGATTCGGTAGCCCCGGTTGCTCTGGTCTCTTGATGACCTCAGATTTTGTTTGCCCATACACTTCTGTGCCTGTGGTGAGTTTGTGTCAAAGCCTTTGGGGTTGGAGGTTCGTTGGGGAATGGTCGTTAGAGGGACGTTATGGTGGTCGCCACCTCAGGTGGGTGACTCACTCAGTCTGGCTCCACGACTGAGCTAACACTGCATATGTTAACTCAGAACAGTCTTCAGTACAGTGCCCCAGTTCAACCAGCGGTAAACAGGAAGGCTACCTGCCCTCTTAGGGTCAGGGAAGGTAAAGCAGTGAGGAAGAGGAGATGGGCCCCGCCCTCAACATGCTGGCCCCTAGAGAAGCTGAGGTCTCTGACACCTCTGCCCCCAACGACTGCAGTGGTGATGGGAGTCCCTGACAGGACAGCTTGTTTGTTATACCTCTCTCTCTCTCTATTCTCTCCATCCCACCTCGGGGATCCCCCACCCCCACCAAACAAAAAAGAAAAAAGAAAAAGATTGTCGTCACAGATTCAAACATCATCGTCACCCTACCGACAACTGCCAGCAGCACAATCTACAACAGCAGCAGCATTCTTTAAAAAAAAACCCACACCTCACAATAAAAAACCAGACCCAAAATACTCATAAAAAGAAAACAAAAAGCAAAAACTCAGCTAAACAAGCAAAGGAATCAGCATACA
>CM060318.1:83775621-83780621 GCA_030674155.1 Stramonita haemastoma | reverse complement strand
GCTCCCTGTGGACTGCCGATCCCGCGGTTGAGACACGGAGAGTCAGGGTATGGCTGTGGCGGGGATATCGAAATGAGCGGCGTGGGAACAACAGTACGGGACGTCACAGAAGACGAGGCAGCCACCCCAATTTTTTTTAGAGTCCAATGGTTCCCATTTTCCCCCTTCCTTCCTGCCCCCCTCAGAACTGGTTTAAATGGTTTTCTGAAAAATAGCTATGATAATTATGCATTGCTGGAAGATGGTGTAAATCGCTGTATCTTCTGTCCACTGACGCCTGTAGTTGTGTGAGTGCGACAACGCAGGTGTGAAATAGTCTCAGCAGGTGCAGCATTTTGTCATGGGGGAATGCTTTTGTGTAGTATATGTCTAACATCACAGGTTTTAGCTGGCTTCATCACTGAGAAGAAGAGGAAAACCAAAACAAGGAGATGCAAGTTGAAGTTTTCTTTTTTCAAAATAGATCATTTTGAGAGTTTGAAAGTGTTGCTCAAATTACCTGACCAATACTTCAGGTGTCTGTAGCTCTCAGGTCCGGTTGACGCTGGGATATATCATGACAGTAAGCGTAGAGTACAGCCCTGTCAAGTAGTCTCAGAGAACATGCATTTCCATAACAACATCATGACATCATCCTCATTCTCATCGATCATTGTGCAATGTTTGTTAAAAGGTACATATTGATATATACCGTCGTAAGAATTCTGTGTCTCTTTGTGTTTTGGCTTTTATTTTTGCTTGCACATCTTTTCATCATTGTAACCTTTTCTTCTTTTACTGATTGTATTTAGGATTTTGCTTCCTCAGCTCTAGGCTAAACAACGGGCCAAATCAGCTTAGAATAACTTGAAAATAAGTCACATGATATAATAGTAAAACCTGACGCTTGTGATGTAATATGCGCCAAACAGAAGTAGGACTAAAATAAAAACATGCACAGAGAGAGAGAGAGAGAGAGAGAGAGAGAGAGAGAGAGAGAGAGAGAGAGAGAGAGAGAGAGAGAGAGAGAGAGAGAGAGAGAGAGAGAGAGAGAGAGAGAGAGAGAGAGAGAGAGAGAGAGAGAGAGAGAGAGAGAGAGAGAGAGAGAGAGAGAGAGAAGAGAAACAAATATAACAGAAATAAAAATTAAGAACATGCGTGCATAAATATCAAGAACTGTAAAGTAAGAGGGGGACTGGATAGCTCAATGGTCACTGGCTTTCCCCCAGCCAAGGTTAATCAGCATCGAGCGTGGTTACCAAATGGATGGGTGACCGTTTGCGCGCCTTGGCTTTAGAACAGCCCCCCAGTTCACCCAGCTGTAAATGGGTACCTGCTCTCTTTAGGGTCAGGGAAGGTAAAGCAGCGAGGGAGAGGAGATGGGCGCCGCCCTCAACATGCTGGCTAGAGAAGCCGAGGTCTCTGATACCTGGCTCCCCTACGACCACACAGGTTATGGGACACCTTTACCTTTAACGCATGAAAGGAAGAGAAAATGTCATGAAGTTTAGAGGACGTGTATGTAGAATGAAGATGGGGTTTAGTTACTTAGTGATTTTGTTGCATTGATTGACTGATTTTTTTGCTGATTTCTTTCTTTCTTTATCTTTGCTTTATTCGGTAATTAAGTCAGTCATGTATTCGGCCAATCATCTTACCATGTTGTGTATTTGTCTCGCTGTATTTTATCTATCTATTCGCTTGATAACTCAAGGTTTTCCATTTAGTTATTGAGAGTTTTCTGTGTGTTGTCACAACACACACACATACACACACACGCACGCACACACATACACACACACATACACATACACACACACACGCGCGCACACACACACACACACACACACACACACACATACATACACACTTCCCTTGCATATCATAAGCACTAAAATCACACAACCACCCCCTCTTTTACCAAGTTACCAAGTCAGCTCACACATTTCTCACAGGCGATGTAATTTGAGAGCGAAGGCATTTATATAGTCCAAAAAATGAATTTATGGAGAATGCACGAGTCTAAAGAAGCTAGGGCGCAGTTGAAACCCATACATTCAAACCACTTTGCTCATTAGACATACGAAATAAATCTTTTCCTAGAAATGATGAGGATTTAAAAATGATGTATTTCCTAGCACAAACCTCGCATTCATAACCTTCACACATCCTGGGGTCACATTTTTCAACAGGATATAATTTCGACACATTTAGCAACGTGAGATGAAAGAGTGAACTTTTAGAACTTTTAGAAAGCAAATGGACGGATGACAGTTGTAACTTGTGGTATCTGCACATGTGAAATAGAAAAGGTAAGGGTGAAATATCAGGAAACAAGTGGAGAGACAGCATTGAGTAATGAAGAGGGTGACCTACACACATGCTCTCACATTCATATTGTAAGGCACGCAAGAGGTTTTTGAAATTGAAAAAAAAATATTGGGGGGCACAGACAGACACACAGACAGGCAGACTGACAGACAGATAGACAAAGAGGCACAGACACACAGACACACAGACACACAGACACACACACACACACACACACACACACACACACACACACACACACACACACACACACACACACACACACCCAGAATAGATAAATAAAGGAATAAATAATACACACACACTCTCCCCCACCCCCACCTCCCCGTCACACCTCATCTTCAATCTAACCTAACAACGTAACAACGATGAAGAAAAAGCTGTCATCGATTCACTGACGAAGACAATTCTTGTGAACACAAAAGACTTCCACATCAGCATTGTAAACAAGCAGTAAAAAGTAGAAGGGGGAGAGAATCTTGTCGCTGAAAAATCTGTCTGACACTTGCCAGGAGGCGGGATGGCCAAGTGGTTAGAGCCTTGATCTCGGGATCTGATGGCCCGGGATTGAGCCACCACTGAGGCGCCTGTCCCAGGGGATTTTTGCCCTGGAGTTCACGTCAGCGCTGACTCCACTTTCCCGAAAGTTTTTTTTCGGATAACACTATAAACCTAGGTCTCGTGTGCTAACACATGCAGAACATCTTGCATCAATGTTAAAAACCTGTTCCGCTTTTCGATGAGTCTGCCATTTTGTGCATGTAGGAGTGGATGACAAAACAAAACAAAAAATATCCCTGCATACACACTGGTGTCGTGTTTAGACACCATCCCCAAAGTGGAAATGCGGATACCTTAATGATGGGTAAACGGTTGCATTCGCAAAATCTCACCATTGGTGAACATCGGAGCTCTAGCCGAGGAACGAAAAAAAAAAGAGAGAAAACTCCAAACCCCTAAACACTTGACAAAATTAAACCACAGGAAACTTACTTCATTGCCTTTTCACACAGAATCATACAATAGCTTGACTATATTATGCTGCATAACGTGTACACCCGATTTCTATTGAAATTCAGTGTTAGTAAAACGTATGTACCATAACAAGCTGTACATGATACGTATTTTCAGTGATCATCCTTTACGAACCTTAATATGTATTAAAACATACATAATGAAGCAACTGCACTGAAAAGGTGTCGGACATCTATCTATCTATCTATCTATCTATCTATCTATCTATCTATCTATCTATCTATCTATCTATCTATCTATCTATCTATCTATCTATCTATCTATCTATCTATCTATCTGAACACGTAAGATATATGACAGGTCTTTTGCAATAAATCTCTGTATATAAAAATCTACCCACAGAAATGTCTCAACCTAGAAAATAACTCATAAATACATATCATGTGAAACAAGAAAAAATGTAATGAAAATAAAGAACAGTAAACAATTTTTTTTTTTAAAAAGAGAGAGATGAAAGATGACGCCCATCCCTGTTATAAATGCGAAACACCACACAATGGGATGATGTACAAGAAACCAAATGGACAGACGACAGTGAGCCATCACTGGGGGTCACCCACACCTGACCTCGTCCTCTATGACGACATGACAGAGGCAGAGTGGAGGATGACCTTGACCCCCAGACAAATGGGAGTTCTTTGAACACAGCCACTTTCACATCAATACGGTTACAAAGAATCATCACCCCCTCCCCCGAAAAATGAACAAACAATTAAAAAAACAAAAACAAAGCAAAAGCAACAACAAAATATGGACAGAAAATACAAGAAAAAACACACAGGAGAAAGCAGAAAAAGAGGAGAGATATGATAAATATTTTAGATATCGTATATTTCTAACAACGACGACAATAACAGCAACAAAACAACAAACATAAGAGCAGCAGCAGCAGCAGCAGCAGTAGCAGCAGCGGCGGGGCAGCAGCAACAAGAAAGAGAAAGACCACAAAGAAAAAAATGACGTAGTCTTCTCGACAGAAGGGGAGGCACAGATGGCCACAACCAGGCCTTCACATCTGAATGTGGCGTTCGAGAAGTAAGTAAACCTTTGTTTCACTAGAAATCTCCATCATTGATTTTATTCACTGATTTTTTTTAACCTTTGGTTCACTAGAAATCTACATTATTGATTTTATTCACTGATTTTTTTTAACCTTTGGTTCACTAGAAATCTACATTATTGATTTTATTCACTGATTTTTTTTTTACCTTTGTTTCACTAGACATTTACATCATTGATTTTATTCATTGATTTTTTTTTTACCTTTGTTTCACTAGACATTTACATCATTGATTTTATTCATTGATTTTTTTTTTATACCTTTGTTTCACTAGACATTTACATCATTGATTTTATTCATTGTTTTTTATTTTTACCTTTGTTTCACTAGACATTTACATCAATGATCTTATTCATTGTTTTTTTTTAACCTTTGTTTCGCTAGAAATCTACATGATTGATTTTATTCATTGTTTAATTTTTACTTTTGTTTTGCTTAAAATCTACATCATTGATTTATTCATAGATTTTTAAACCCCTGTTTCGCTAGAAATCTACATAATTGATTTTATCCATAGATTTTTTTGTACTGCTCATTTATGCGTTTAAAAAAAAATAATTTCCATCACTATAAATCAATGATTTGATCAATTACT
>CM060318.1:83755621-83760621 GCA_030674155.1 Stramonita haemastoma | reverse complement strand
TGATTAAACCATTGACGCTGGGGACAACAGCAAAGTGAGAGGCTGTATGATCAGTGGCTTTCTTCCCCACTCATGGAATTCCACTGTACAGCTTAGTCTTTAGTGATCGACTATGACTCTCTGATTAGGAGGCTTGACTTGCACAGTCCTTATGTGCTGCAGCCCTGGGGGCTAGTTGGCTTTTGGAGAACATCTCCAACGCTGATTGTCCTTATGCCCACTTGGCAAAGCATCTCCACTATAATCAAATTTCTGCCCAATTTTTGAAACAGCAGCTGCCTCCTCTGCTGTTTTGAAGGTCATCGTCGAACACGACGGACAAACAAATGAACAAAAACAAGCGTGAATATGTGTATGTTTTGTGTGTGTGTGTGTGTGCGTGTGTGTGAGTGTGTGCTTGTGTGTGTCCGTGTGTACACGCGCGCTTTAGACAAAAATGTATTCAGAGCATAATTATGTCCTCACACAGCAAATAAAACCCACCGTAAAATGCGAGTTCAGCGATCACAAAGGAACAGACTTTCTGTTACCCCCTTCTACATCTTTTCACACACACACACACACACACACACACACACACACACACACACACACACACACACACACACACACACACACACACACACACACTCTGACATTTATGGCGTAAGTCAAGAGGATGCATCGAATGACTGCCAAACCCATATAACAGGAGACAACGGACCACAGCCTGTGAGAGGGAAGAAAGAGAGGAAGAGGAAGAGGAAGAAAAAATAAGAAGAATTTGAAGACAAAGAGGAAGAAATTGAAGAAAAAGGCGAATTTGAATGAGAATAAATATTGGAAAAAAATGAAGAAGAATTAAAAGAAGAAGAAGAAGAAGAGGAAGAAGAAGAAGAAGAAGAAGAAGAAGAAGAAGAAGAAGGTTGCAATAATACCTATGAACGAAGACAACATTGAGGAAGATGTCAGTGATGGTGATGATACTTAAAACAGTGATGTTAACGAAAAGAACGAGTTTGCAGATGATCAAAAAAAAAAGAATCAAAGGACAGTAAAACACACACTCTAAAGCCATAGCTCAGGACTTTCCAAATCTTAAAAGGAAAACCTACAGCAGAAACTTACCTGAGCAAATTAACAAAAAGCCATCAATTGAAAAAAAAATCAAAGAAAATCTGTATAATTTCTTGCTGTTGTAAATCTCTTTATGCACTCCCAAATCCTTACATCTAAGCAAAAGAAACGCACCAGGAAATAAGCTAGAAATAATACTAATAGATACGTACACAAATGAACTTGTTTGTCATTCTATTTTAATCGACTAACAAACAAATAAGTAAGCCCCCAGAAAGCAAGTAAGCGAACGGCCAAAAATGTTTATTATTCCAGCCCAATACAAAAACAAGCAGTATCAAACAGACCAAAATAGGATAAACTATCCTTGAAGAAAAATGAGCAGGAAACTCCATTATTCATTGTTTTATCCAAATCACCTGTCTTCAACGCTAAACGGACCTGAAGCCTGTATGAATAAAAAGCACCGCCCTGTCTATAGCTGTCTTGCGTGGACAAATCTTCTAAAACACTGTCCTCTGAAATGAAAATGGCTGGGCCATTTGGCAGAATTAACCCTTGTCACCCTGCTGGTCCTTGGCCAATAAAAGATCCTCGGAGAAGCTGGCGGGAAGTCTGGCAAATGAGAGTTATTTCCCTTCCTCTTCACCACTTCATTGTCCCGCCAGATGGCAGAGTTTCCAGCGCCGCCATTTTGGACGTAACTAGAGTGGTGGGGGTCAGACTCTCACAAGTGCAGTTTGTCTTGTCTCGTCTTTACTGTCAGTTTGTCAGTTCGTGTGGGTTGAGAGTGAGCTAGAATACACGTAAGATGCATAAATGAGTTGAAATATAACAAAAATTCCTTTGGTGTGTAGTGTGTATGTGTGTGTGTGTGTTTTAAAATTCATTAAAAAATATTTATTCTGTTATATCGAGGATAATGGAATAAGCACTCATGTGCTTTTTTACATCCAGTACCAGAGTGTATGCAGTTTTTGTTAATCTTGTCATCTGTTCCCACCGGCACACAATGGCCTACTCTTACGAAAAGTGGAACAGGATTGTGTGTGTGTGTGTGTGTGTGTGTGTGTGTGTGTGTGTGTGTGTGTGTGCGCGCGCGTGCGTGTGCGTGTGTGTGTGTATGTGTGTGTGCAAAGTCAAAGTTTCATTTTCAGATTGTACCTTAAATTCGCTTCTTTTTTGATGAAGCCATCTATCAAGGGACAGAAGCAACTTCGCCATTAATATCTATACAATTTTATCACGACAGCCAATGATAAGAAAGAATCAAATAAAAAAGCAATACACTGCAAAACGCGCGCGCGCGTTCGCGTGCGCACACACACACACACATACACACACACACACATAAAAGTGCATGCGCGCATACACACACATACACAAAATGTGTGTGTGTGCGTGCATGCGCGCGCGCGCGCAGTGCCATGCGTGTGCATGTGTCTTATCCTTGCAGGGGAGGGGGTTTAAACCTTAAGCTTTCAATTGGATTGTTCCCTTCCTCATGCAAATGAGAACTGCGTGTTAGCGCGCTCCTTCTTTGAGCCCTAATTGATTGATTGAAGTTATAATTTGATCATTAGAAAGCAGAGCACTGGGACCGCCGGATTCACTGGGTCCCACCCCTCTTACTCACATTTCTCTCCTCTTTTTTAATTTGTGAAATTTAGCGGTTTTTTGTGTGTTTTTGTTCTGGAAAAGAATGAACTGTTGTTTTTATCAGTGTGTGTGTTGTGTGTGTGTGTGTGTGTGTGTGTGTGTGTTGTGTGTGTGTGTGTGTGTGTGTGTGTGTGTGTGTGTGTGTGTTTGTGTGTTTGTGTGTTTGTGTGTTTGTGTGTATGTGTTTGGGTGGGTGTGTATGAGTGTGTGTATGTATGTGTGTGTGTAGGTGAGTGTGTGTGTTGCTGTTATTGTTTATGTTGTTGTTGTAGCTATCTGTCATTTTGTGTCTTTTAAATGTGGGGTTTTGGATGTCAGAAGTGTGTGATTAATTTCTAGGTGTTTGATTATCGAAAGAAACGGTTTATAAACCATGACATTAAACTGACAATATGATCATCATAATGATGAGAAACACAATAGGAATAACAACATGAAAACAACAACAATAATATTAGAGGTAATAATGATAATGATTGCAACAATAACAGCAATAAGGAGAATGCGAATGAATTAAAAAATAAAAACAACAATAACAACAACAAAGATGATGATAATGATGACAACAAAACAACAACAGCAGCAACAACAATAACAACAACAATGATAATGTATGATGATGATGATGATGATGATGATGATGATGATGATGATGATGATGATGATGATGATGATAATAATAATAATAATAATAATAACAATAACAATAACAATAATAGCAGCAGCAACAACAACAACAACAACAATAATAATACAAATAATACTACTAATACAAATAATACTACTAATACAACAACAACAACAACAACAACAACAACTACTACTACTACTACTACTACTACTACTACTACTACTACTACTACTACTACTACTACTACTACTACTACTACTACTACTAGAAGTAATAATAATAAAAATAATAACAACACCAACAATGCTTCTACAGTACTAGTACCTCTACCACTACTACTGCCGGTACTAGTCGGCTCTAGGCTCTAGGGCACAAAGCCTGGGTAAGTAAGTATGGAGGGCAAGCTGTTACCCATGTAGTAGAACCCCCCCTCTCCACGCCACTGGAATGATCCATTGGAAATGCAATGACCGATACAAATGGTTCCAGTACCGTCGCAGGAACCGCGAGAACGTTGCCATGTACAGCCCCGAGCCGCCCTGGGACTCCAACTTCCCGATTTTTCCTCAGGGATGGTATCTAAACACGATACCTGTGTGCACGCTGGTTTTAAACAGGCACACAATGGCCTGCTCTTCCAAAAGGCGGAACAGGTTTTTAACGTGTGCGCAAGATGTTCTGTGTGCGTTTGCATACAGAGCCTGGTTTATAGTCTCGACGAATGATTTCCCTACCATTTTTATGACAGTAGCTGCTGCACCGGTTATTATTACTTCTACTATTGCTGCTGCTATACTACTATTACCACAGCCATACTACCAGCCCCACCATCATCACATAGCATCTATTACTGTTCAGGGTGGTGAATGATTTTATCAAACACTCTATTGGGCTTTCTATCTTCATGCAGACTTTCATGCTTACGCTGATATATGAATTTTGCTGGTGTTAAAAAGATATTTTATGAGACTTTCTTAAATTGTAATTCTGTTATAGTTTTGCTTTGTCGCTCTTAACATTCTTATTGCTGTCTCGATGTGTGCGTGTGCGTGTGTGCGTACGTGCATGCGTTTGTGTATGTGTGCGCACGCGCGCCTATGTGTGTCATCAACTGCTGTCAACTTTAAAGATACCAGTTAGTTGTTTTTTTTACATATATTTTATTGTTTATTAAGGGAAAAGTAGTGGAGGAAGACAAGTACAGGTAACCACTTACAACTTCTCAATCATTTTGAACATGATTTATCAAGGATACGATTAAAAACAACCTCTAGAAAATGTCTTTCAGTGGCAGGATTTTAGGCATTTTAAGTAAGAACATGCCTTGGGCCTGACCTGACTCGAGTTTCGGCTCCTGGATGAGCCTTCATCAGAGGTCCCGGTGGTGATTGAAGCTTCACCTGCTGTGGTACCTTACAGTTGTATTGTTTAATACATGTTGTGTAATTTTAAATGCCATTCATAATTTCTCAATTGAGACACTAAAGTATTTTTGAGTCTTGAGTCTTGTGTACTACTGCTGCTGCTGTTGCTGTTACTGCTGCTACTGCTGCTGCTGCTGCTGCTGCTGCCACTGCTGTTACTGCTTCTGTTGGTGCTACTGTTGCTACAATGATACGATGCACGGAAGCTGTGGCAGAAGGGGGAGAAGGAC
>CM060318.1:83743121-83745621 GCA_030674155.1 Stramonita haemastoma | reverse complement strand
GCACATATACACAAATGATAAACCCATCCTTTGTCAAAAAGAAAGAAAGAAAAAGTAAAGAAAGAAAAAACAGAATAAAAAAGAAACACCCCAACAAACAACAACAACAACAACAACAACAACAACAACAGCAACAACAACAACAGCAACCGAAACAAAAACTTTTTTCTAAGAAAAGTTTTAAACGCTGGATGCATTTTCTAAGCTGTATTCATTTGAAATGTGGATAGAACTTTCCCAGAAAATGTCACCTTCAACATGAATTAGCAGTTTCTTCGTGTTGAAGAGATTAACGAAACTCATACAGAGCTAGATTATTCTGCAAGCCAATAAAATGTCAAATGGTTACAAGAGAACAACAAAAACAACAACTACAACAACATGATTTGGAGCTAGTTGGATATGATGGACAAAGACGTATCTGCACACACGTTGGGAGATGAGCTAAGCCTGGGGTTACAAGTGAGGAAATTAAAACAGGCTTAAGTCCCCAGAGGAGGATGTCATTATTGTTTTAAAAGAGATTATTCTCACACATGAGTGTGAGTGTACGTAGGCACGCGAGCGCGCGCACACACACACACACACACACACACACACACACACACACACACACACACACACACACCACACACACACACACACACACACACACACACACACACACACACGGCGTGCGCACGCATAAGAAAAAAAACACACACAGACACACAGACACACAGACACAGACACAGACACAGACACAGACACACACAGACACACACAGACACACACAGACACACACAGACACACACACACACACACACACACACACACACACACACACACACACACACACAAGGGAGACGGGATAACCTAGTGGTTTGAACATCGTGCTCGCAATTTGACGACCCGGGATCAATTCCCATTCAAGATTTTTCCCTTGGAGTTAACATCAGTGCTGACTCCACTCTCCCCAAAAGTTCTTTGGATGAGACTGTAAACCGAGGCCCCGCGTGTGAACGCACGCAGAACATCTTGCGCACACGTTAAATCCGGTCCCACTTTTCGTAAGAGTAGGCCATTGTGTGCCAGTGGGAACAGATGATGATATTTACAAAACTACATACAAAAGGGGACTGGATGTAAAAAAAAAAGCACATGAGTGTTTATTCCATTATCCCTAATATGAAAGAAAATAAAAAAAGAGAATAAACACACACACACACATTTATGCTGGTAGGGAGGCTGGTGTGTGAATATTCTCTCACATCATCATCCACCAGAGTTCCCACAGACACACAGAGAGACAGACAGATAGGCAGACAGAGAGACAGAGAGACAGACATGAGACAGAGAGACAGAAACAGAGAGACAGAGACAGAGAGAGAGGATGAAAATTATGTTAAATTGTATGTATTCATGACATGTTAAGAGTAGTAGTAGTAGTAGTAGGCACCCATCAGTCTCGGAAGACGATGGAGTTGCGCTCTAGTCTTTAGAGCGCAAAGCCTGGGCAAGTATGTATGGAGGGCAAGCTGTTACCCATGCAGCAGACCCCCCCTCTCCACGGCACTGGAATGATCCATTGGAAAGGCAATGACCGATACGAATGGTTCCAGTACCGTTGCAGGAGCCACCAGAACGTTGCCATATACCTATAGCCCCGAGCCGCTCTGGGACTCCAACTCCCCGATTTTTCCTTAGGGATGGTGTCTAAACACGACACCTGTGTGCATGCTGGTTTGTTATAATTTTGTCATCCGCTCCTACCGGCAAACGATGGCCTACTCTTCCGAAAGGTGGAACGGGGTTTTAACGTGTGCGCAAGATGTTCTGCATGCATTCGCACACGGGGCCTCGGTTTCGAGTCTCATCCGAATATCGAATGACTTTGACATTCAGTTCGATTTTTTCGTCAAACTGGGAAGAAAGGGCGAGGCTGGGTACGAACCCAGACACTCACGATTTACATATTGGCAGGCGAATGTCTTAACCATCCTGCCACCGTCCTCCCATGTTAAGAAATACCAGCTAAATAGGATATTATTATTATTATTATTATTATTATTATTATTATTATTATTATTATTATTATTATTATTATTATTATTATTATCATCATCATCATCATCATCATCGTCATCGTCATCGTCATCGTCATCATCATCATCATCATCATCATCATCATCATCATCATCATCATCATCATCATCATCATTATTATTATTATTATTATTATTATTATTATTATTATCATTATTATTATTATTATCATCATCATCATCATCATCATCATCATCATCATCATCATCATCATCATCATTATTATTATTATTATTATTATTATTATTATTATTATTATTATTATTATTATTATTATTATTATTATTATCGATTTTCATTTTTCTTCATGTTTTAGAAAATTAGTCATTCTTAAATTAACTCAATCGCTACACAACAATCATGTCAAAGCAAAATGCCCAGGATTACATTTTACCAAGCAAAACATTCTTAATTC
>CM060318.1:83735621-83738121 GCA_030674155.1 Stramonita haemastoma | reverse complement strand
CCCCTTAACCGAACCAAAACGAAAATAAACCAAAAGCAACAAAACCCTAACTGTTAACATTTACGAGCATTGAATACTTGTGTTTAGAGTTGAAACAACTCTTTGACAACAAACAAACAGAACGAAAACCCGCTTCAAAGGAAAGAAGAGAACATGTCCACAAGAAACTGTCCGAGTTTAAAATCGTTTGTCATCGCTATTTTATCGTGGAATTGATTTCTCTCACGACTTTAGACAATATCCACATTACTTTTTTCATTGAAAGGAGAAAATCGATTTGCACTTGAGCTTGTTTACTGTTTTAATCTTTTAGTTGCGATATTGATATTGAAAGATTAATAAAATAGTTAAAAGAGAAGAAAGGAAGAAAAAGGAGGGGAAAGGAAAGAATGAGTGGAAAGAAAGAAAGAGAAAAAAGACAAAAAGATGGGGAGAGGGGAGTGGGAGGAAGGAAGGGGGAAACAAAAGACAGTACAAAGGAGGAGAGAAGCAATGACTATACCAGCGTTGGTAAGAAACGCCAGGTGACATTTTTGATAACGCTGTCATACCTGGGAAGAATTTCTTGTACCTGTCAATGTTTTTATTTTTCAAAAAAAATTTGAGGATAGTGCACTCATGTGCATTTTACAACATCCAGTCCCCGTTTGTATGCAGTTTGTAAATTTTGTCATCCGTTCCCACCGGCACACAATGGGCTTCTCTTCCGATGAGCGGAACGGGTTTTAACGTGTGCGCAAGATGTTCTGTGAGCGTTCGCATACGGAAGCTCGGTTTATAGTCTCATCCGAAGGATGTGTGTGTGTGTGTGTGTGGGTGAGGGTGTTGTAAAATTCTATCAGCTCAGCTCAACAATATTATTTATCTATTTTATTTTTATTTATTTATTTATTTATTTAATAAATAAATAAATAAAAATAAAGTATTACAAACCAATGATGACAGAGAAATGATCTAACGAAAAACTTTTTTTTCGAAATTAACTTCCAGCAAAAATTAATGAGGATGGCTTATGTGAAGAAAGTAATTGTATAAAGGAAGACAACTTCTGACAAACTAATCAAAGCATTTGTAACCTTTTTCTGAACAACTGTTAACTTTCCCTTGACATGGACGTAGCAAGTCTATGAGCACGAAGATCAATGTCAAAAAGTAGCCCTCAACATCAAGAGACCTGGCAACGAATTAACAAGAGCATGTTAGCCTGCACTAATTACAAGCGTCACGGACCTTTCTCCTTCATCCGCCATAGTGAACACAGTCACGAATGAATACATTACTGACAGAAGCACATTTGACAATATTGTCACAAGTAAATACAGTCACGTGTGAATACATTACGAACAGAAGCACATTTGACAATATTGTCACAAGTAAATACAGTCACGTGTGAATACATTACTAACAGAAGCATATTTGACAATATTGTCACAAGTAAATACAGTCACGTGTGAATACATTACTAACAGAAGCACACTTGACGATATTGTCAGTAGTGAATTCAGTCACGAATAATTACATTATGTATAGAAACACACTTGACAATATTGTCACAAGTCAATACAGTCACGATTAAAGCATACTGGACAATACCTTTCTCTGTGTGCTCACACACACACACACACATACACACACACACACACACACACACACACACACACACACACACACACACACACACACACACACACACACACACACTTGGTTAAATGAATTGGAATAGTTTATAATTTTGTTTTAACAATAAAATGAACTCTTCACTACAAACAGACTGAAAAACTAGCGCTGACATGAAGTACATGATCTTTTATGTGCATATTAATTTTAATCTTCTGCGAGTGTTGTGTGCCGGTGGGAACAGATGACAAGATTTACAAAACTGCATTCAAACTGGGACTGGATGTAAAAAAGCACATGGGTGCTTATTCCATTATCCTCGAAATAAAAGAATAAATGAAAATAAATAAATAAAAACCTGCTTCAGACAAAAGGTGAGACTTTTTTCATCACAAGGAGCTGTCAGATTTAATGTCGTTTGGCAACGCTTTTTTATATGAAATTTATATCCATCACGAATTTAGAAAATGTTGATTACTTAGACACCATCCCTGAGGAAAATCGGGGAGTTGGAGTCCCCAGGACAGTTCGGGGCTGTATATGGCAACGTTCTGGCAGCTCCTGCAACGGCACTGGAACCATTCACATCGGCGATTGCCTTTCCAATGGACCATTCCAGCGACGAGGAGAAGGGGGTCCGCTGCATGGGTAACAGCTCGCCCTCCATACTTACTTACCCAGGCTTTGCGCCCTAAACCCTAGAGCGCAACTCCATAGTCTTCCGAGACTGATGGATGCCAACAAAAAAAGTTCTTTCTACTGATGATAGAAAGAAACAAAAGTAGCAAAACAAAGAAAAAATGGTGGAAAAAGCAAAGGTAATATGGCAGGATAGAAAAGTCATGAAAAAACATCAACAACAAAAAGATATAAAAAGAAGTTA
>CM060318.1:83728121-83730621 GCA_030674155.1 Stramonita haemastoma | reverse complement strand
TTTAGCGAGCACTAAGACACCTACATTATGCGAAGATTCACACACACTCACACACAGACATGCAGACATGCAGACACAGACACACACAGACACACAGACACACACACAGACACACACACGTAGACACAGACACAGACACAGACACAGACACACAGACACAGACACAGACACAGACACACAGAACACACCACACACACACACACACACACACACACACACACACACACACACACACACACACACACACACACACACACACACACACACACACACACACACACACACACGCGAGTGCAAACATCTTGCGCACACGTTAAAACCCGTTCCACTTTTCGGAAGAGTGGGCCATTGTGGGCCGGTTGGAACGGGTGACAAAATTTACAAAACTACATACACACTGGGACTGGATATAAAAAGCTCATGAGTGCTCATTCCATTATTCTTGAAATTAAAGAATAGAGTAAATAAAATAGGGATAGATAAAATTAATAAGCATGGGTGTCTACGCAGGGACATTCGTTTTTTCAGTAGCAGTATATCTTTCATAAATTTGAAGTCTTAGTGCTTTGTAAATATTGCCTGTACTAGGTGAGTGAAAACCCATGATAATGTTGTCTCCAAAGAACACACAGTCTTACAAAAGGAGAAAGATTGTGCAAACGTTACTTCCAGGTTATTGTTTTTCTTATAAAACACGATACTGTTTATTTTCAACAACTAATAGCAACCAGATTCCACTTTTTCACATCTACGCTGACAGTCAGGAAACTGCCTATGAAGCCAACTTTTAAGACGATCATAGACAGGATTTTTTAGACTGGTTCAAAACACACGTTTTTGCTTTTGCAAAATTACCGAACTACCAACATCGTACAATACCAACATCACTGAGATCAGTGGTCTGGGAGGGCTACAGGAGATGGTAGAACTCAGCAGAGACAGAGAAAGATGGCGAACCCTGGTGGCATCGCGTGGAATCCTACCTACGACAGCGGTGATGGAGACGGTTGAGTTGAGTTGATGAGAGACCAAGAAAACCTTGTTGTACCTGCCTTTTCTCACAGCATCCATGTTATTTTACTCCAAGCGCCCATCTCAATAAAGCAATCCCAATTTCCTGTCTATCCCCCCTTCCACTCCGACCAAACTTCTACATTCAAGATGCCATTTGACTTGTTCAGTTCTTCATGTGTCGTCAAGACGTTTGTCGTTGTGCATCATTGATGTGTGTGTGTGTGTGTGTGTGTGTGTGTGTGTGTGTGTGTGTGTGTGTGTGTGTGTGTGTGTGTGTGTGTGTGTGTGTGTGTGTGTGTGTGTCTGTGTTCTGTGTGTCTGTGTGTCTGTGTCTGTGTGTGTCTGTGTGTGTCTGTGTGTGTCTGTGTGTGTCTGTGTCTGTGTGATTGTGAATGTGTGTGTGTGCGTGCGTGCGTGTGTGCGCGCGTGTGTGTGTATGTGTGTGTGTGGTTATTTGCAAGGCAAATTCTTTATTTCGAGGATAATGAATAAGCGCTCGTGTTGTTTTTTTCACATCCAGTCCCCATGTGTGTGTGTGTGCGCACGCGCGCGCACGTGTGTGTGTGTGCATATGCGCGCGCGTATGTGTGTGTGCACATCTGCCCGCGCGTGTGCGCGTGTGTGAAGTAGTTCCATCAAAATCCAATCATCTGTGTGTCATTCTTCACCTTGTCCTCACCCCACTTCCCAGTCTAAGCTTTCCTTTCTTCCTTCTTCATCTTCTCTCCCCCCGTCCACCCTTACATCCATCTTCCATCACTCACATTCAGACCCGTGTCGCGCACAGGTCACTGCATACCCCTTCTTTTTGTCCTGTGTGTGTGTGTGTGTGTGTGTGTGTGTGTGTGTGTGTGTGTGTGTGTGTGTGTGTGTGTGTGTGTGTGTGTGTGTGTGTGTGTGAAAGTCAGAGTCAAAGTCAAAGTCAAAGTCAAGTAACAATTTTATTTCCAGATGATAACATTGATGTGTGTGTGTGTTCGTGTGGGTGTGTTCGCGCGCGTGTGTGTTCGTGTGCGTTCTGCCAATCTGCACACACAAGTCATGCAAGCAAACACACTGACACAATGCAATTTCAAACTCTACAATTTCTGACACACAAAAGCAGTCATTTTGGGAAGTGGCCGAGGATCAAGTAGTCACTATCAGACTGGTAAACGCATCCTTCGAAGGTTCACGCTATACAGCGACCTGAGGGAGATTGTGTGGCCGACGGAGGTAACCCTGCAAACCAAGCTGCCAGTTTACAAGGGGAGCCGGAAAGGACATGCCATTACTTTTCCCAGACACATCTAAATGAGGAAAACGATGAGAGAGGATGATGATTAAACGCTTCTCTTTTCATTCTTCGGCCAGAGCTCCGACGTTCACCAATGTTAAGATTTTTTGGCGTAAGCGACTGTTCTTGTCTACCATTAACGAAGCCAAATTCCTACTTCTGGAATTTGAACGTTTAGATAAAGAGAAAATACTTCACAGGCTAAAAGAG
>CM060318.1:83710621-83718121 GCA_030674155.1 Stramonita haemastoma | reverse complement strand
CACAGCAACAACAAAACAAAGAAACATCCAAGCAAATGAGCAGAAGCGGCATTTGCACAGTGGTGATGATGATAATGACAATAGCAACAACAACAATAATGATAGCAACAATAATCTGAAGGCTCATTCTGTCTCGGGAGACACTGGCAGCGCCTCTCCAGTCACTTCAGTCCTGAGAGCACTGCCTGCAGTGGCCCAGCAGACCAAACCGTACATGGCAGTCTCTGGCACAGTTGTTGCAGGGAAAATTAGACGTCAGGTTGATGGCCTCGGTTTACTGTCTCTGATTCCTGCAGCGTCTACTGTCTCTTTATTTTTGTATTTTCTGCACTTCTCTCCTACAGATTTGATCATGTACAGCACTCCTCCTGTCGTTAAGGTTTTTGTGTATACTTCTACTAGTTCTACTTGTACTAGTAACAGCAACAGCAATAATTATAATGATGCAATGGTGATGATGATAATAAGAATGATGGTGACGATGACTACAATAATACAAATTATAATAATGATAATAACGATAATAAAACATGGTGATTATGATATATAGATAATAATAATAATTATTAAAAAAATAACAACGATGATGATGATGATGATGATGATGATGATGATGATGATGATGATGATGATGATGATGATGATAACAAAATCATAATAATGATAACAATGATGATGATGATAATGATAATAGTAATATCAATGATAACAACAATAATAATAATAATGATAATAATAATAATAATAATAATAATAATAATAATAATAATAATAATAATAATAATAAATAACAACAATGATACTACTACTACTACTACTACTACTACTACTACTACTACTACTACTACTACTACTAAAAATAACAACAACGATACTAATAATAGTAAGAAGAAGAAGAAGAAGAAGAAGAAGAAGAAGAAGAAGAAGAAGAAGAAGAAGAAGAAGAAGAAGAAGAAGAAGGATGATGATGATGATGATGATGATGATGATGATGATGATGATGATGATGATGATGATGATGATGATGACAGACAGAGACAGACAGACAGGCGGACAGAAATACAGAAAGACACACAGACAGGCGCACAGACAGATAGACAGACAGACAGACAGACATAACAAGCAGACAGACATGATTACAACACCATAACTTCATAACACATCACAGCTTCCTAATTTAAACACCTCACGTGTGTTCCGGCATGTGCAGAAATATTTTGCGCGCCCCTGCTGCAAAATCAAATTTGGGTGGTCATTTGGGAGGGATGGAAGGATTTCTGCATTCCAACAAAAAGAAATATAGTTATCATCCAACGACCAACTACAGTTCCTTCGGATTCCGAGAATTTGTTTCTTTGGAACTACTAAAGATAGATACTGTAGTGACTTTCATGAAAGAACAGTCGACAGGGACCTTGCAGGAAATGTAAAACTTTTCCCTTTGACATCAGACTTCAAACGTGTGTGTGTGTGTGTGTGTATGTGTGTGTGTGTGTGTGTGTGTGTGTGTGTGTGTGTGTGTGTGTGTGTGTGTGTGTGTGTGTGTGTGTGAGCATAAATTCAATATATGTTTATTCTAATATTTTGTGGACAGTTGCATGCGTGTCAATGATTTGAATGCACGCGCTTTGATTTGTTTGCTATACAAGACTGAGCGCTATATAAATACAATACATTATATATTATTATTATTATTATTATTATTATTATTATTATTATTATTATTATTATTATTATTATTATTAATATGATGATGATGATGATGATGATGATGATGATGATGATATTAATATTATCACCAGCATTATTATTATTAACGTCGAAGTCGGATGCGCTGGGCCTTTGTCAGGTGTTTAACGGCAGAGCAATGCATTTTTGTTCTTATGACAGACATCAATAGTTGCTGTCTGAGCGTTAGACGATGAAAAAGAAGATGACTCCAGAACGAAACAGCTCAGGATGATATATCATGGCGTGTCTTCTTTCTCCACTGTTTGCGATGATAACCTGTTCAATTGCCTGACGAGTAGTGCATCGGGTTAAGGGGTATTGCTTGTAGTCTGCTGACCACACTAGTCAAACGATATTGTGATTTTTTTTGTGCAAACATGACAACAAGAACAAAAAACAAAACCAAAAACAAGAGAACAAGAACGAGGCAATCAACAACAAGAACAACAACAATAATGATAGTAATCATGAAGGTGATGATCATAAAGAAGAGGATATTGAGGATGATAGTTATGGTGATGATGATGATGATGATGATGATGGTGATGATGATGATGATGATGATGATGATGATATGATGATGATGATGATGATGATGATGATGATGATGATAGCGACGACGACGATGACAGTCATAAAAGTAATAGGAAAATACTAAATATGAACGAACACTATACATTAAAAACACATCAACATAACACCTGAGCATAATGAACCCACAAGACATCAGTATAAGCATATATTATTATTATTATATTATTATTATTATTATTATTATTATTATTATTATTATTATTATTATTATTATCATACTGATGATGATGATGATGATGATGATGATGATGATGATGATGATGATGATGATGATGTGATGATGGGTATTATGGCCACAATGACAACGACTACCAGCAAAGAATACCCAAGCAAAAGCACGCATAAAAATCCAGTGAACTAATATTGTCTTCAAGCAAATGTAAATCATAGAGGAGAACCTATGCCTTGTTTTTCATCGAGCAAAGAGGTACGATTGACCATTTTCTATGGAAATATACATATTTACAAGAGCTTTGACAATACCTGCAAACTTTGATTAAGAGAAGCAGCGAGACAACTTTGAAATCTCAAATTAAATGACATTATCATATTGTTTGGAAAATATTCTTGCATTAAAACTGACACGGCACTTGACTTATTTTGTTGTGCGCAAAGATGTAAACCTACTAATGTATACTTGAAAAGAAAATGATAAATCTGTTTGTTCCATTTGAAGTATGAAGCATAAAAACAAAAATCCTAGAAGAATATAAAGAAAAATGTACGCTAGAAATCCTAAATTCAAAATGAAAATTAATGGCTTTTCTATCAGGGCCACTTGAAATACAAGTTTAAATTAGACAGCTTAAGTATGACAACTAAAAACAGTGTCAGTATGTGTTTAAAAAAATTCTATGCTATATTTTTAGTCTATCGTTTGCTTGTTCCTCTTCTTGTCAAACTGTGTAAATCTTACATGAAGGTATTGGTGACTTATTCTGTTTTTTAAAATATTGTTTATATTTTGAATTAATACGGACTTAACTCCACCATATCATTTTTCTTCTATTTCAGCACAAAATAGCAGCCCTGACATAAGCTTTTCAGGATCATCTTTGAAACAAAGATCATTAGAAGAATTGCCCGTTTACTCCACGGATTATTGCAGAGTTAAACTACATAATTTGAAGGAAAAAAATGGTTCTGTGGGTGAAATGTGTGCAGCACAGGTTTTCAACTTTTCTTCCTTTCCTGGTCTCTTCTTATAGAACAATATATATTTTGATGAACTGTCAGAAAATTGTCTATAATCATAAATGATGATGAATAGGCAGTGTTTGCTTCATTTATAAAGGCTAATATTTTGTAATTACAATTGCGTTTTTTTCTTATTTTCTTGCATTAAACTTTGTTCTTTTTTTACACTGTTCCCCTAGTTATATGTTGTCAAAGAAGGAGAATAAAACGATGAAGAAAAAGGCAATGAGTACAGAGAGAGGCTAGCTAGGTATACGAGTTGTTTAACACAAGTGTTTTATGTAAGCAGAAAAATGCTTCCTGCATTAAAAATGTATTGCAATCATGGTAACAGTTCATTAATTTTACTTTAATTCGAAATACAGGATAGGACAATCACCCCCCCTATCATAATATGGTAACTAACAACAACAGCTATAAGAAGAAGAACAGTGATGATGTGGTGATGCTGATAATAATGATGGTAACAACAACAATAATAGCAAGAAGAAGAAGAAGAAGAAGAAGAAGAAGAAGAAGACGAAGAAGAAGAAGAAGAAGAAGACGAAGAAGAAATGATGATGATGATGATGATGATGATGATGATGATGATGATGATGATAATAATAATAATAATAATAATAATAATAATAATAATAACAATAATAATAATAATAATAATAATAATAATAATAATAATAATAATGATGATGATGATGATGATGATGATGAAAAAATAATAATATGAATATAATTATTAAATAATATTACAATTTAAAAAATGACAATAATGATAGAATTTTAATTTAATACAAAATCGTATAAAGGGGGTTTTCAGTACACTTAAAAATAACCACAGATGGAAGAAACAGACTTCGCGCCCCTCACAGTACCGGCACACATAAAAAACATACAGTTTCATGAATTAAATAATATCTCTTCTATATCTCTTTTTGTAAGACCTCTCTCTCTCTCTCTCTCTCTCTCTCTCTCCTCTCTCTCTCTCTCTCTCTCTCTCTCTCTCTCTCTCTCTCTCTCTCTCTCTCTCTCTCAGAGAAGCACTTTTAGTAATGCAAGTGCACTAGTGTACTTGAACTTTCATAAGAGCAAAATATTGCCTAGAGGACATTAGTCTAAAATCAAAAGACAAACCACAAGTTCAAAATATAACCTTAAAAAGTTAACTTTAGTAACAAATCCATATTCACATGCTAGTTTCATTTTTTCTCGGACTTATTTTCTACCTGTTTACTCTACAAACTTAGTGAAAGCAGGCAGGCAGGGAGGAGGGAGGGAGGGAGGGAGGTGAGGAGGAGGAGGAGGAGGAAGGGAGGGAGGTGTCAAGCAACCCTCATCATAATGAGGTAGCATGACTGTGATTGGTGGAGAGGGGATGGAAAAACCCCAGCTGTCACTGGAATGAAACCCATGATAAATGTACCTGTCAAAACTTCAGGAGAAAGAGAGCGTGAAAAGCAATTACCAGAATGGAACAGGGGGAAGGGGTACAGCCACAGCTAAGGCAGCAAGGCGTGTCATCCCAGTGTGGAGTTATGCAAATAAGAATACAGACTCCGCCCATTACCATGAAGACAGTAGTATCTGAACCCTCCACAGCATATCACACCATCCCCCTGTATATCCCTATACCACTTAACTTCATCCAGCCTAAAAAACAAAACCAACCAAACAACTCAAAAGACATTTGAGAAAGGATTATGATGGAGTGTGCACTGCAATCAAAGAAATGATTATTTCATCCCCAGAAGCAGAGTACCCTTTTTTCTGTGGTACACACTGCTTGACTCCAGTCCCATGGGACTTCAATGGATAGGCAGACATAGGGTATCTGATTATCTCTGGAGTCATAGAGCCATTAAGTGCTTCTGGCTGGTTCCATAGATCAAAGCCATACATCTCTTGATGAATATTCTAGATTAGCATGAGAGGAATTATTGTTAATCATAAGTATCAATGAATGAGAACTTTGATAATTCAGGGAAAAGAGCTAAAGAAACAAATTAATGTTTTAGTGCTGAGAAGGTGGTTTAATGTGGATGGGGGCTGTTGCTAAGTAAATTTTTCGACAATGTTGCATTACTGCTATGGAATTCTCTCTCTCTCTCTCTCTCTCTCTCTCTCTCTCTCTCTCTCTCTCTCTCTCTCTCTCTCTCTCTCTCTCTCTCTCTCTCATGGGCACTGGAAAATGCTTGCTATATTTGAATGTAGCTTTAAAGCACATTTGGCTATAAAGATAGGACTGAAGGCTAAACCAACACAAAGAAACAACACACATTTAAGTGCATCCAAAGATTCCTAACATTCAGGACTTTAACAGATATTCAAAGATGCAGGTTTAGAAGCATAACTTACGCACACACCTCTCTCCCCTCTACAGTTCATCTTCTGTCTGCCTACCTTTAGACATGAAGACAGAGTGTTAAACATCTGTCTGCAAACTGGGGTGTTATACCTCAAATTGTGAGGACACACCTGTTGTGTGAAATTAATGAGACAGATGGTACCTGTACCTGTAGAAAGAATAAAAAGAGAACATAAAAAGTAATT
This sequence comes from Stramonita haemastoma, assembly GCA_030674155.1. Classification (NCBI taxonomy): domain Eukaryota; kingdom Metazoa; phylum Mollusca; class Gastropoda; order Neogastropoda; family Muricidae; genus Stramonita; species Stramonita haemastoma. The sequence goes on along the minus strand of CM060318.1, from coordinate 83,712,052 downwards.
GCCAATAAAAAGTGAAGACAATGAAGACAAGGTGTCTCATCTCAATGAAGAAGGAGATAAGTAAAACACAGACTCTACCCAGATCTGATGTAGAACATAGACCTACCCAGATCTGATGTAGAACATAGACTCTACCCAGATCTGATGTAGAACATAGACCTACCCAGATCTGATGTAGAACATAGACTCTACCCAGATCTGATGTAGAACATAGACCTACCCAGATCTGATGTAGAACATAGACTCTACCCAGATCTGATGTAGAACATAGACTCTACCCAGATCTGATGTAGAACATAGACCTACCCAGATCTGATGTAGAACATAGACTCTACCCAGATCTGATGTAGAACATAGACCTACCCAGATCTGATGTAGAACATAGACTCTACCCAGATCTGATGTAGAACATAGACTCTACCCAGATCTGATGTAGAACATAGACCTACCCAGATCTGATGTAGAACATAGACTCTACCCAGATCTGATGTAGAACATAGACTCTACCCAGATCTGATGTAGAACATAGACTATACCCAGATCTGAAATAGAACACAGACTCTACCCAGATCTGAAATAGAACATAGACTCTACCCAGATCTGAAATAGAACACACATTCTAACCAGATCTGAAATAGAACACACATTCTAACCAGATCTGAAATAGAACACACATTCTAACCAGATCTGAAATAGAACACACATTCTAACCAGATCTGAAGCTTTCCCTAGAGTCACCAACCCTCTTGAATATTTCTGAACCTCTACAATCATCAACCAGTTTCCCAAAATCCTTGACATTTATTTCCAGGCTTAAGTGTGCATTGCCGACAAAGAAATGTGATTAGGTGGTGAGCAGCTGTGCATTTTTTTCTGTCAAGGGATGCAATGCTTGACCATGGACAATTAGCCATTCAGTTGGAAAGCATAGAATTCTGGATGTCTGTGGAAGGACTTAACCATACCTTCATGAATTATGTTTCTCATGATGGAAAGTACAGAGACAGTTCCAAAGAGCAACAACATGCTTCGCTGGATAATGAATATTCGTGATTAGCTGGAGACATGAAAAATGAAGTTTTGACATTGAGAAACTGGCATAAAAAAAGAAGAAAAAACTTGACACTAATGTTTGAAAATGATTCCCCAACAGATGTGGGTTTTCCCTAGGGACCCTGATGACAGAGCAGCATGTGATTGAGGAGGTGTGGAAAGTTACCATGCTACTACTGCAGTCAAGGTTACTTCAGTTTCCAGAGATGTATAGCAGCAGTGGTGATCACTGTGTTAGTGACATCTGGCAATAGTTCTGCCATTCCCCTTTTTTCTTTTGATAAATTGGTGTCAACAGTCGCTCATTCTGTACAGAACACCCCCGCCCCCTGTGTGTGTGTGTGTGTGTGTGTGTGTGTGTGTGTGTGTGTGTGTGTG
>CM060318.1:83695621-83705621 GCA_030674155.1 Stramonita haemastoma | reverse complement strand
CAGAACATTGCGCCGCAATTTGACGACAGGGCTCGATTCCTGTTCGAGGGGATTTTGCCCCCTGGAGTTATCATCAGTGCTGACTCCACTCTCCCCAAAAGTCCTTCGGATAAGACTATAAACTGAGGACCCGTAAGCGAATGCACGCAGGACATCTTGCGCACACATTATATCCTGTTCCGCTTTTCGTAAGAGTAGGTCATTGTGTACAGGTGGGAACAGATGATGGAATTTACAAAACTGCGTAAAAAAAGCAGCACAGAATACTCATTCCATTATCCTCGATATAAAAGAATAAATAAGATAAATAAATAAACAAAATAAATGTATGATTCGACAACCCTCCCTCTCCGTCCAACTCTGTCTTTTCTGTTTCTCGTAGTGCTTCACTCGGCCTCGTGTCTGTCCAGTCTAAACTTTTGACCTTCCATCGTGCCTGTCTTCCTCTGATTCTCTCTTCCTTGCGCTGTGCCCTGTAGTACTGATTATTGGCAAGTTCTATGGATCCAGAGATGTACACATACTACTTGAGTTTTCACGTACAAGTGATATGCACCTTCTGTTACAACATTGCCATAGGTTAGGTTGCTGATGTAATATATCAACAGCCTTCTTTAGATGTATTGAAACCGTAAAGATAACCATTCTTGTCAAAGCAGCTGTTCGATGTGATATTGAACTCGAACTCGAACTCGAACTCGAAATTTTTAATGAGGGTAATTGGGTAAGCCAGAGGCTTCTTTACACCAGGCCCTCATGGGGACAAAAAGAAAGAAATATGAATAAATCAATGAATTAATAAACAAATAGATGTAACATATTAAGAAAATCAGTCAGTCATATTACAATTCAATTATTGATAAATCAGGAAATCAATGAAGTACCACATAAGTGAACCAATCAAGTTACTAAACAACAATCAAACACGAAAAACCACCCTCTCTAACACCCCCTACCCTAAACAAACAGTTTTTCCCAAAAGTCAAGATAAGATACACACACAACGAACACACGCAAACACACGCACCACACAGACACAGACACACACACAAACACACCCACACACACGCACACACACACTCATAGATGAAGAGAAACATACAAACACACATGCACATACACGCAAACCCACACAAAATCACACAAACACACACACCATCACACACACATACACACACACCATCAAACACACAAACAACAATGCACAATAAGCTTTCATAAACACATACACAAACTCATTCACTCACACGCAAAATACACACAAACACATACACACTCAACAAACACAAATGCACACAAACACACACATACACACACACACGTACGCACACACACACACACACACCACACACACACAACACACACACACAAACACACACACACACACCACAAACACACTCACACACAAAACAAGAGTCATCTAGATACTTTTCTTTACTAAAAGGTAAAAAGTTAAAGGTGTCCCATAAGCTATATGGTCGTAGAAGAGCGAGGCATCAGAGACATCACTTCTCCAGGGGCCAGCGTATTGAGGGCGGCGCCCATCTCCTCTCCCTCGCTGCTTTACCTTCCCTGACCCTCAAGACGGCAGGTGCCCATTTTATCGCTGGACGAATTGGGGGACTGTACTGAAACCAGGGCACACAAACGGTCACCCAACCAGGGGGTAACCACGCCTGATGCTGCTTAACCATAGCTTGGAGAAAGCCAAAGCCCTGACCACTGTGCTATCCTGTCCCCTTTACAAATGAAGGTAAAAACAAATTATATTTATAGTTAAAGTTGCAATGAGTCTGGTGTGGACTCCTTTCCACTGAAAGATGCAAAATCATTTGTCTGGCTGAATTACAATGACCGTTATTTTTTTTACGTGGGTGTGTTTACTTTTTGTGCTATTTATTTACTGACTTTTTTCAAACATAACTTTCTTCCGAGCTGCGTGCTTACACACACACACACACACACACACACACACACACACACACACACACACACACACACACACACACACGCACGCACGCGCACGCACGCACACGCACACACGCACGCACGCACGCACGCACACACACACCAAGCACACGCACACACACACACACGTACACACGTACAAACACACACACACACACACACACACACACACACACACGTACAAACACACACACACACACACACACACACACACACACACACACACACACACACACACACACACACACACACACACACCACACACACACACACACACACACTAACAAGCACAGACAAAGCCGGGCAGTAATCTGTGTAAAGCTATAGCAGACACGAGCAACAGACGCCACCTCCATTCACCCATACTGAAGGGGCACAAAAACAGGCTGTGTGCTCATTTGTCTCCCTATCTCCTCTCTGCTAGCCTGTATGCTGAGCTATATGGGCAATGTTCTTTAAAACCAGGCTTTCTTTTCGTCTGGCACATTAAAAAAATGTGTGTGACAGTGTTTCTTATGGATATTGACTAATGTCTGCTGGTGATTTTCGAGAAAAAATAAACATTAATAAGCCTTGATCATGGCTTGAAATTCAGATTTATTTCTGCGATAAATTTTCAAAATAATTCATGCCATGTTTTGATGTCTTTTATTGTAAAAGAATCATGTCTATCTTTGATTATCTGTCTGTATAATATGTATCTCTCTCTGTCCTCTATATCCTCCCCCTTATTTTGGTATGCCTATATAATATTGATGAATGCAATCATACAATTAGCGCATGTTAGAGAATCCATGGCAACAAGAATTGTCCCTAGAAAAATAGTGTAGAAAAAACACCACTCTGGTACAAAGAAATATACATGAAGACAGGAAAAGAAAAAGGGTGGCGCTGCTCTTGTGGTAACTCGTTCTCCTTGCAGAGAAAAGCCTGACGCTCATGTAAGAATACTGGCCTGACTGAAAGTGGTATAGTGTACAATGCATTACAATACAATACAATACAATACAATACAATACAATACAATACAATACAATACAATACAATACAATGCAATACATACTATGATATGGACATTCTAGAAAGCTATTTTTGTGTACATGTGTGTGTGTGTGTAAGGATGCATAATAATAACATTATCTTTTTTTAAGTACACACGTCGCTACACTACTTTCCTGTTCTTCGCATTATTTTCAGCTGCGTAAATCTGAAATAAACAATTTTCCCCACTATGCCCTGTGGTGTGAAAGCGGATAGTTCAAATTATATTTTATAGTATCACACACACACACACACACACACACACACACACACACACACACACACACACACACACACACAACACACACCGATATCCAAATTTAGCACCGATGCCCGTCTTGGAGTCCTACTACATTGTAAATCACAGCTACAGTCTAGTGTTATCAGGTCTGCTAACTTCTTGTCCTTTATAAAACATACCACTGCAGAAAGACATAAATATGGCGCGGCCAAAAACAAAAACAAAACTGGTATAAGTCGGCAGCACTAGATTAGAAACTACAAGAACAAAGGTATTACCCGAGTATACTAGAGCGGAGAAAAACAGAGGCAAAACATAAGGTGTAGAGATAAACGTGTAATGTTTAGTGGGATCGTTAGAGATGGCTTTACTTTGTTTCAAGTTTTGTGTTTGTTGCTTTTGTGAAAGTTATCTTTGGCTGCTTGCATAAGTCTGTCGAACTTTTTATTTGTTTGCTGTGTGTGTGTGTGTGTGTGTGTGTGTGTGTGTGTGTGTGTGTGTGTGTGTGTGTGTGTGTGTGTGTGTGTGTGTGTGTGTGTGTTTGAAAACGAAATTATTTTCTTTGTTTTTGTTGCTTCTTTCCTCGTCTTTCTTTTCCTTTTAATGATTTTGTCTTTCATGTAACAATTTTTTTTCTGATATAAAATTGACCGAATTGTTTAGTTTTGTTTTTAGTTGTTTATTTTTTGTAGTTTTTTTTTGTTTAGTGTTGTCTTCATCTATGTTTGTCTTTGTTGTTTTCTCTTCTTCATCACACCTTTTCTTTTCTTACACATGTCTATCAGCGTTTTCGTTTTTCTGTCTTTGTTTGTTTGTTTGTTTGGTGGTTGATTTTATGCTATTTGTTTGCTGTTTGTTCTTTTTTTTTAATATATTGTAAGTGGTAGTTTTGGGTGGTGTTTATATGTTTTGTTCTTTTGCTTTTGAATAAGTTACCTGTGAGAATTTGTCAGTTGAAAAAAGATGCACTTAAATGTATTTAAGGAATTGTATTGCATAAAAATGGTATAGAGTTAGAACTTTAGAATCTGAGTTGTGGAACTGCCATCTCACAGAAGCAGTATATCTAGAGTAACAAGTATGATACTGCCAATGTATGAACACAAGACGGAAAGAAGAAACTAACATGAAACGGAAAAGACATTAAAAAAAAAACTGTTGCAAATTTCTTTTATTCTGCAGTAATATGTATTTCCACGCTCTCGCATAACTCATCAATATTTTTGTAATGAAATACAATATGACATTTGTCATTTCCCTTTCATTGGATGATTAAAGTGCTTTTGACCTTAGCTTGAACTTGTACCTGCATCTTAAAGCTATTCCACATCTAATAAACATGAAATTTTTGTAAGAATTGTCGAGGGCGTCATAGGCTGTTCCTGGGCATTTACCTCAGTCTCTTCTGCTGCGATGTACATTTGGCTAAAGAAGGAAGTACCCGTTCAACTTTGGTGACTGGGGACGACGAACCAAGCTGCAACCGTCACTTCTCCAGGGAACCTAGCTTTAATTTAGGGCTGGTGGCCCATCCTCTCCACGACGGAACATATTTTTTTTTTAAATGTTTTTTTTATTTTAAAAGTGCCATTCAGCTCTTCATACCATCTTATTGAAATTATGGTTTTCTATGCTCGACCTGAAAAACATGTAAGAAATCTTGACTGAACAGTAATGTCACTCAATTCACCGTCTGCCCTTAATTACAGAACTGCATGTAGATTATAACTTGTTACATACGTCTTTTCAGTGTACATTTTTCTAAATAGATATAATGATAATAAGCGCTTTGATTTGTTTTTGCAAGATATAGCCCTGTATAAATTCCATGTATTATTATTATTATTATTATTATTATTATTATTATTATTATTATTATTATTATTATTATTATTATCATCATCATCTCATCATCATCATCATCATCATCATCATTCATTCATATCATATCATATCATCATCATTATTATTAATAAATTTTACTTGACTGAAAGATAAACAACTATTAAGTGGCCTAAAAATCTAACTGTTTGCTGCCATTGAAAGATGCATCAACATTACATAATCATTTTAAAGATATAATGATAGACTACGTGGATACGGGCGTGGTTTTTATCCCAGCCATAAATGATGAGTGTCTTTGCTTAATGAATGTCTTCTCTCTATAAGATGACTATGCCTTGAAACAAGCAACTAGTCTGTTATTCTGCCTGAGCAATACAGTGTTACTGGAACAAAACAATCCCTGTTTGGTGCATTAAAAGAAAACTTGATGTACATCAGTGCATGGTATTAACCATTTCCTTGTGTAGCTGACGTCATCTTCTCTATTTTTCAACACAGTTTTCAAATGGACTCTTTGTGCTGAAAACGAATGCTCTGCTCATATTTTTTGTTATTACTTTAAGAAACTTTGTTAGAATCTTACCTTTCTCTCTGTATGACATCTGGACTGGCCAAGGCAGTCTTATAGGGAACAGTAAGGGCAGGGAGACGAAGAGGCAGACAGAGGAAACGATGGGAAGACAACATCAGAGAGTGGACAGGCCTTGGGTGGAGTGATCTGCTACGGAGGGCGGAGGACCGTGAGGAGTGGAGGAAGCTGGTTGCAAAATCTTCGGTGGTGCCCCCACGGTCCGCGGGACTACGGGAAGATGAAGGTGAAGGTGAAGACAGGTATATTTGATCGGAAAGCACGCACGCACGCACGCGCAGCACGCAGCACGCACGTGTGTGTGTGTGTGTTGTGTGTGTGTGTGTGTGTGTGTGGTGTGTGTGTGTGTGTGTGTGTGGTGTGTGTGTGTGTGTTGTGTGTTTCTGTGTAAAATGTTACTTTATATATCCTTTTTCCTTTATTTGTAATTTTTGCAAAAGAGGAATTTAGCTTCTTGCATTCTTAAAAAAAGCATATTCCGAGAGAAAAAAACCCAAACAACCTGATTTCTAATCATGGCCAACCACTCTTGACCCCCCACCCCACCCCCCATTCCCTCCCTCACAAGACAAGCAAACCAAAGCAAGATAGGACTTGATTAAACTTCGTCCAGACATACACCTTTTAATTAAGAAGATTTTTCTTTATTCGTCAGCCCAAATAGGATAAAACAGGAGGAAAAAAACTAAAACCAAGGTAAATGGCCTCATCTTCTCCGCTTTGTTGACATATTTGTTACTTTGTTTTGTGTGTTGTTCTTTTCTAGCTTATTCTGCGTTAAAGCCCGTTTGTTTTCTTGTTGAATGTATCTTCCTAATAAGGAACGATTTATGTACGTTCTTACTGACGCCTGCTGATGGTAAGTAAACTAGGGAGGCAAATTCGTTCGTGAAAATCTCTCTCTCTCTCTCTCTCTCTCTCTCTCTCTCTCTCTCTCTCTCTCTCTCTCTCTCTCTCTCTCTCTCTCTCTCTCTCTCTCTCTCTCACATCAAAAAAAAATTATCCTCGAAATGAAAGAAATAATTTTTTAAAATCATATTCTATGTGTCTTTAAAAAAAAATTACATCATTATCAAGATGGTCAATTCTAAGAAGGGCATGGACTTGATGTGGGAAAAAATGTATGGCATTTATATGGCATGAATCTGGTAAAGCAAACAAATCGAGCACTTGCATTCAAATCATTTAGCCTACACGCACACAACGCCACAAAATATTAAATTGAATTGATATCAAATTTATACTCACACACAGGCCCGCACACACTCACACACTCGCGTGCGCGCGCACACAACACGTTTAGGTAGAGCGGTGGGTATGAAAGTGGCTGTTGAAATGTAGGGAAAGACATGAAAATGTGTGTGTGTGTGTGTGTGTGTGTGTGTGTGTGTGTGTGTGTGTGTGTGTGTGGTGTGTGTGTGTGTGTGTGTGTGTGTGTGTGTGTGTGTTGTTGTGTGTGTGTGAGTGTGTGTGCGTGTGTGTGTGTGTGTGTGTGTGTGTGTGAAGGGAAGACACACACAACACACATATATATATATATATATATATATATATATATATATATATATATATATATATATTTATATATATATATATATATATATTGTGTGTGTGTGTGTGTGTGTGTGTATTTGTACATATTCTATATTTCTATGTTTTGCTCACAACTGAGACAAGGGATTTTTTCCTGTTGAGATAATAAAATACTTGTGTTCGATTTTTTCCTCTCTTACTTAAGAAGGTTTTTCATACATAAAGATATGTCAGTAGCAACATTTTTACACAGGAAGACGAGCTGTATCAAACTAGGGCACGCTTCACTGTGGAGAGAAAGAGGGATACAGTTCCGCGGTCTGACAGACCTAATCAGTGTCATCGTCTTTCGGCTTTTTGGCTTCCACCTGGCCATAAACTGGCAGTTTCTGACAGTTCAGAGGAAGGCTCGATCAGCTTTTGTTTGTTGTAACTACTTTTCTTCTTCTTCTTCTTTTCTTCTTCTTCTTCTTCTCTTCTTCTTCTTCTTCTTCTTCTTCTTCTTCTTCTTCTTCTTCTTCTTCTCCTCTTTCTCCTTCCTCCCTCCTCCTCCTTTCCTCCTTTCCTTCTTCCTTTTCTTTCTTTTTTCTTTCTTTCTTTCTTTCTTTCTTTCTTTCTTTCTTTCTTTCTTTCTTCTTTCTTCTTCTCTTCTTCTTATTGACAGATCATTCTGTAAATATTTTTTCAGTACTTTTGTCAATGTCGTTGTCTATTTTCATTTGTCAATGTCGTTGTCTATTAGTCATTTGTCAATGTCGTTGTCTATTAGTCATTTGTCAATGTCGTTGTCTATTAGTCATTTGTCAATGTCGCTGATTAAGGATTTGTCAATGTAGTTGTTCATTGGTTATTTTTCAGTCGTTGTTGTATGATTCATTATTCAACCATGTCGTTGTTCGTACAAAGTGTGGGAAATTAAAAAGTAATTTTTTAAAATCTTCGATGTTCAGCAAAATAAAGATTAGGAAGAGAGCAGATGATAGTTCTCATCTGTTTCCAGCACAAAGATCTAAATTGAGAATTGTTACCGGAAGCAGAAAAAATGGCACCGTCTGGCCAAAAGACAATGGATATCGTCAGTGGTGAGTCAGGTCTTGACTATGCTAAGTAAGGGACTTTTTTGTCACAATCATACTGAAACTACTAGACCTAGATCCAAAGTGATGACTATAGGCCTATCTGTTCCACAGTCTTGCAGTAGGAAGACGTCGAAATCTGCATGACCCTAGGTGTTTATGACAAAAACATATTTTCTATCAATGCTACTTGGTGTTTTAGGGTGATTAATTTGATGTACAGTGGATGCATCCTTCAAGTGCGTACCACTTTGAAGAAAATTTGACAAAGCATAGCAACAAAAAATGAAAACGATTATGTCAATGTACCATCTCAATATATTGCTGCCATAAAAGAACAGACGGTGATACTGACCAACATTTACTGATTGATTCAAATGTTGACATATTAATTCCTTTTATATTTTGGGAAAATACAATATTTCAAAGCACTGAATGAAAAATATGACACGGAAATTTGGACAGAAGGAAAGAAAAGTGTGTCAGCAGACAAACGCTGTCATTAGTGTGAGGGCTGGCAAGTTCCTGTCACGCACTGATCAATTTTTTACAGAGTTCTTGCCCCCTGGCATAATGGCGTCAGAAGCTCAGATTCAAACAACGGAAGCGCCAAACGGGAGAAAAAAAAAGTAATTGCACAGACGTGTTGAACCTGAAGAAAATCGTGTGTAAAATCAGCCTGTGTGATTATCCTAAAGTATCATTGTCATTGTTGTCACCATCATTATTCTCTCTCTCTGTCTCTATCTGTCTGTCTGTCTGTCTCTCTCTCTCTCTCTGTCTGTCTGTCTGTCTGTCTCTCTCTCTCTCTCTCTCTCTCTCTCTGGTTAAGAAATTTAAACTACATTTGTAGTTTCTGTGCCATTTCACACTTTTTGTCACATTTCCAACGCAGTCGCAAAAGGGCAAAAACTGAAATCTACGTACAATATTCTTGTATGCCTATACAAAACATGACAAGTACTATCATATAATGAGCCCCTGTAGCCTTGGTTTCCACGATTTTTTCCCTTTTAAAACCAATCTATAACATGCAATTGCTACTTTCACGGCACGATTTGCGGTGACAGCAGCAGATGATGTATACAGGTGTAAACTGATATACCTTATAACCAACCTTACATGCTCAGTTGACGTGTCTTTCCGCTGTCAGAAACCTTCTATAATGAAGGTGTATCATATGTACGTGTGGGCTTGGTTTTTGGATGTTGTTCAAGCCTCTGCAGTATTGCTGCATATATATTTTTTTACATTCTATGGAAGCTGTAGCCGAGTGGTGGGACAATAAAGTTTAAGTTCCATTGATGAAGTTATAGCTTCAGATCTAGTCAGTACCTTGTAGATTCATATAAAAAGGACTTGTTTTCTGATTTCTATATTTTGGGGACGGGATAGCTCAGTGGTCAGAGCCCTCGCTTTTCCCAAGCCTAAGTTAACCAGCATCGAGCGTGGTTACCAATGGGATGGGTGACGCTTTGCGCGACTTGGTTTAAGTACAGTCCCCCAGTTCACCCAACTGTAAATGGCTGCCTACCCTCTTCAGGGTCAGGGAAGGTAAAGCAGTAAGGAAGAGGAGATGAGCACGCTCTCAACATGCTGGCCCCTAAAGAAGCTAAGGTCTGTGATGCTTTGCTCCCCTACGACCACATAGGTTATGGGACACCTTTACTGTGCATTTTTACCTTTTAGATTATCATACTGTGCACA
>CM060318.1:83682126-83695521 GCA_030674155.1 Stramonita haemastoma | reverse complement strand
CATATCTGTGATTTTTGGACCGTTCAGTTTTCTTGCTTTAGGCCTTGTACTTTGTTGAAGCTATCTATACCCCCTGATCTCACGGTAGAATCTTCTGCCTTTTCCGGTGTGTTCTTTGCCGCCATTTGGGTGTTGCTGTCTATGCCTGTATTGTCTCTGCCGTGACGTGGCCTCTACAGGTCAACTGAGCAGAGAATTAGACAGGTTGTAAGTGTACAGCTTTTTAGAAAGGGATTTAATTTTTTTTTCTAATTTCATAATGCTTTGAACTTAAGTGTTCTTGCATGTATTTGCCTTTGTTTATCTTATGATACTTTGTGCCTTCATGAAAAGGTACTACCTTTGTTTACCAAACATTCTGAAAAGCAGCTGAATTAATATTGTTGTTGTGATTGTTTGGGTTTTTTTTAGTTCCTCGGCAAGAGCTCCAAAGTTCATCAATGATGAGATTTTTGCGTATGGGACTGTTAATGCCCACCATCAAGGCAGCCACATTCCGACTTCAGAGTGTTATTTATCTCCTTCATCCCTTTCAAACAAGTGTAACAACAACAGGAATCATAAAACCATCCATACAGTCACTTCTGATATCCTCCCTTGCGCAGCGTTGGAGATAACTGAAAAACCTTAAAGAGAAGTACAGTTGAATACCTTACTCTCCGCCCCGGTTGCCCCTAAATTCCCTTGCTTCCTCTGCGAAAAAATTGGTCATGAACTTTAAACATGAGAATGGCATTCTGTGTCTATAATAATTATGTGAGCTTTCCCAGCAGCAAGGAGCATGTTGCCACATGTCAGTCAGTGGAGCACCAAGGCTGTCATGTCCTGCGTCGACAGAAATCGAAGTGACGTGAAGTCATCACGTCAGAAATCGTGGGAAAAAGTGCTCTCCATAACCTTTGGCCGAGTCAGATACAATTGTGAATGACTTGATCTGCAGGCAGAGTTGGCTTCAACTAGCTTTTGACAGGAGCTTTTTACTGTCTCAAAAAATAATCTATCATTCTTTTTATGATGTAGGTTTACCACAAGATGCCATAGCCATGCAGTGTAGAATGCCATCACCAAACATTCTCAGTCTCAAGACCCAGGCTGACTGAAATTCAGAAGGCATGTCTGTCAATAAACTGCGTTGCACAAACAGTTTGTAGCCCTTTCCCGCAACTGACACATCGTCATCAGGCAAAAAAAAGAGTGTATACTTCTCAACATTTGTTCAGCAACTACACAATGGTTTGCTCTTTTACTTGCCTGTGAATTCAAACACCGTGGACTTACTGGCACTTTCTTTTCATTTCAAGAAAGGCCCAGAATAAGGTAAACAATACGTAAATATGGTTTATATAGTCACCTTCGATTTGTATGTGTAAAATACACGTGGTCAGAGATTAGGTAGAAAAAAAAGTAAAAGTGTTCTCATAACCTTGCAGTCATGAGGGGGTGGGGGGGGGGGGGGGGGGGGGGGGCAGGTGTCAGAGACTTCAGCTTCTTCATGGACAATAGGAAGCTGAAGCTTCTAGAATACAGGATGGGAGTTTAATAAGTGTACAAGATGCGTTTCCTAAGTTCACACACAGAGCTTTGGTTTATTGTTTCCTTTCAAGTTCACTCACGGAACTTTTGTTGATAGTTTTATCGAAAGGATTTGCTATATAAAAATCAGTGCCAATGTTAACAATGAGAAAAAAATATCTTCAGATGACTGTGTCAGTGGTGACTAAAACCCGCCCTTAAAATATTATCAGACCCTATCAGACATTAATTTTGTAGTGTACTGATGGTGTGGTATGGACTGAGGTAAAGATGTTATCGTGTACTGGTGGTGTGGTATGAAGAGAAGTAAAGATGTTATAGTGTACCCATGGTGTGGTATGAATTAAAGATGTAACAATGTAAAACAGAACAATCATCAGAATTCAACTCTGATGTTCGAGCAGCTAGGTTATTCCACCACAACTGCAGCGCACCAAGATTACACATCCTCCCATTTGTTTAACTCTCCTTTTCGCGAAGTCCCCATAGCCTTAACAAAATGTCTGTGTTGAACAACATAAAATATCTTTTCACAAAGCAATAACAGAAACACGATATATTTTGCAGTGTATAAACCTAAATATGCCGCTGCTAAATCATGCAGCAGTTTTCTTTCCTTCTGTAATATTTTAGGAGAAGTAGTTCCAAACTTTTGTTCAGTTAAAAAGCGGTCATTGTCAGTAATTTTCATCACTGTGTCACGCAGACAATTTAAAAAATGATATTGCCTAAGATGTTGGCAATGTCTTAATGAAGCTGATTCCGTTGACAGCCTGTCATTGCTTTAATTGTCTGGCCTTTCATATACGTTTTTTGGGAGAGGGAGAGGGAGTGTGTGGTGTGTGTGTGGGGGGGGGGGGGGGGAGCAGATGAAGAGTACAGTACATCTTGTTTTTACAACCAAAAAAAAGTTTGTTAAAGGTTCTGAGAATGGGTAAATGTTACTTAGACCCATTAAAACAGGAGTTGGTGCATAGTTCAATTTTTTAATCGTTGTCTGCCATTGCCTTTACTCTGTGGTGTCAGTAGACAGGGTAGTCCCCCCTCCGCCGGAACTTTGGTGGGGTTTTCCCTTGGTTGAAAGTCATCATTGGCATAACGTTTGAATTTAGTGACATCCGTATTAAACAAGACCAATAACTATGTGAAAGAAGAAATCAAAAAGCGTGTGGGCCCCAAGAGCCTTTGCTCTCCACCATAAAGAGGAGAAAGCTGATGTGGTTTGGTCACACCACAAGACACACACCCTAGCAAAAACCATCTTGCAAGGAACAGTCGAGGGCAAGAGAAGAAGAGGCCGCCAAAAGAATCATGGGTTGACAACATCAAAGACTGGACTGCCCAACCCCTGCAACGCCCTCTACTAGCCACACAGGATCGTGAAGCATGGAAAAAGATCTCCGTTGCGTCTTCTCTCATGTCCCCCCTACGTCCTTTGGGACATGGGACTGAGTGAGTGAGTGAGTGAGTATTAATTTGTCATTGATCACATTGATCATGAAATGGCATTAAATTAAACAATTGAAGCCCAATATCATGCATTACTCTCTCTCTTTCTGTCTCTCTTTCTGTCTCTCTCTTTCGGTCTGTCTGTCTGTCTGTCTCTGTCTGTCTCTGTCCCTCTGTCTCTCTGTCTCTCTGTCTGTATGTGTGTGTGTTTGTGTGTGTGTTTGTGTGTGTGAATCTCTGTGTGTGTGCGTGTGCGCGCGCGCACGCTCGTGCGTGGCCCCTTTCACTGTCTCCAGCCAAATAATTCATTCTACACCCCCCCCCCACACACACACACACATACACACTCACATACACACACACACACACACACACACACACACACACACACACACACACACACACACACTCTGCCTTACACCCCCCATATAACCCACACTGCCTTAAATCCCAATGACGCCTTTATCCCAGTTTACTGTCCATTTCCGGCCACCCCCCCCCCCCCTACAGCCTGCTGTAGGATCAGGTGACAGACACAGCAAGAGGAAAAGGACAGACAGGGTCTCTGTCTGTCCTGTCTGTCTCTGCTGGTTAACTTACACTCCTATGATACGTCTCTGTTGGATTTTTTTTTTCACACTGCTGTCTTTGTTCCTTCTCTTTGCTTTATACTGCTGTCCGTATGTCTTTGTTCATTTTCTGTTGTCAAACCTTGTGTTAAAGGAGTCCCATAACTTTGGTGAGCTCCAGGGGGGGGGATCCTCTTGAACGGGGTTTGAACCCAGGACCGTAAGATCAAGCACAATGCGCAGCGCTCTAACCACCAGATGATCCCACAGTCACCTGTGGTCAGAGGGGAGAGAAGCGTCAGAGACCTCAGCTTCTTTAAGAGCCAGTATATTGAGGGCGGCGCCCATCTCCTCTCCCTCACTGCTTTACCTTCCTTGACCCTAAAGAGGGCAGGTACCCATTTACAGCTGGGTGAACTGTGGGGACTGTACTGAAGCCAAGACGCGCAAACGGTCACCCATCAACTTGGTAACCACGTTCGATGCTGCTTAACTTGACTTAGGGAAAACGAGTGCTCTGACCACTGAGCTGTCTCGCCCCTTGGCCACTGAAAATCTTGATCTACATTTTTTTTTTCACTTACCACAGGTATGATGTCTCTAACCAAGCAGCACTGAACACCGCGGAAGAAATCCAACAGACGGGATCATCTGGTGGATAGAGCGTTGCGCTTGTGCTTGATCTAACGGTCCCGGGTTCGCAACCCGTTCAAGAGGATTTTTTCCCTCGGAGTTAACACATCTGAGCCGACTCCACTCCCCTCAAAAGTCTCTCGGATGAGACTATAAATAGAGCGAGTGCATACAGGACGTCTTCCAGCACACGTTAAAACCTGTTCCACTTTTCGGAAGACAGGTCATTGTGTGCTAGTGGGAACGGATGACAAATTACAAAACCGCATGTATACGAGGACTGGATGTTAAATATCACAGAAGTGGTTATTAATTTTTCATCAAAATATAAGAATTTTTTTTAAAAATCCAGCTGCATTGCAGGGCCCGTTGGTGGGTGGCGTCATGGTGGCCTAACAACGAGGTCCCTGTGAATTTCTGACTCTGAAGATGCCACGTGAGGAGCATAGGTATAGCTGGGGCACAGAGAAAGATCGGAATGAGCGGCATTTTTTACGCCACTTTTAAGTCACGGCAGATTTCCCTGTGTGAAATTCGGGCTGCTTTCTCCGGGAAGAGCACGTCGCCACAAGAGCTGCGCCACCCATTATTTTTTTCGTTTCCCTATCAGAGTGGCTCTTTTTCAACAGAACTTTGCCAGGGACAACTGTCTTGGCGTGGGTTCTTTTACGTGCGCTGAATAATTGTGTGTAACACATGGGACCTCGGTTTATTGTCTCATCGGAAAGACCAGCACCCAGACCACCACTCATGGTCTAATGGATGGGGGAAAAGTTGGGGGCCCAAACGGGATTCGAACCACCGCACACTTCGACCTGGACTTTTCGCTTTCTAGAAAGGCGCGTTACCTCAAGACCACCAATCCACAAACAGACCAGATACGCCACAGAAGGTCATACAGTAAAAAGATTCCCCAAAAAGCTTCTTTTAAAAAGTAGGATGAAGCAAACAGAACTTTAGTTTCTGAGTAACATATTGCTTCATATAAAGTTTTTTGCATCTTGCCGATGTGTCTGTCGACTGTTTGCGTAATGAAAAGAAGACTCTGTCTTAAAAAATAATGTATCACCGAAAAGTCTTTGTCTTTTGCATCTCAATACAGATTGTTTCTCTTAATGTTGGGAAAAAAGCGCTACAGCATTGCTGAGTTTGTTTTATTTAGCGAAAATCTACAGCTTTTCAGACAGACTGTTTTTCTTGCTTTGTTCCCATCTTGTGCTGCTGCTTGCACTAACTGATCTGGCTGTTTCCTTTTGCGCGTTGTGTTGTTCTTTTGGTGGCGTTTCTGCTGTTCTCATGAAGTCTTATATTGATTGAGCTATCAACAGTGCGAATGCACGTTATTAATGCCATTGTCGTTGCTGTTGTTACTGCTTTCTTCATGTTTTCCCACTCTGTCTGTTGTCTGTGTCTATGTGGCCTTGTTACCGTTCTCTTCCTTTGTCTTACTTGGTCTTTCTATGACCAGCTATTTTTAACCGTTGGCCTTTTCTGATCGAGGTGCTGTTAGTTTTGTACCAGCTTTTGCTGTACATATATCATATACATATAATTATATATACATAGAGAGAGAGACAGAGAGAGACAGGCAGAGACAGAGAGACAAAGACAGACAGAGACAGAGACAGACAGAGAGAGAGAGATACAGAGACAGAGACAGATAGAGCAGTACATAGTGTTTTTATGACTGTTTGACCTGTCATCTCTCACTGTACATCCTCTTCAGTTTTGTATGTAGGTCCTACCGTCTCTCTGCTCCGTCTCTGCCCATCTCTATTTTTGTCCGAGAAGAAGAAAGAAAGAAAGAAAGAAAGAAAAGAAAGAAAGAAAAGAGAGAGAGAAAGAAAGAAAGAAAGAAAGAGAGAATGAAAAAGAAAGAAAGAAAGAAAGAAACAAACAAACAAACAAGCAAACAAATTCTTTTCTCCTTGCCTTTTATGACATTGCCATAACGGCTGAGATTTGCTACAATTTTGTTTTCATCACCGCCAACAGTTCTGTTACATGTGCCAACTTTACAGCAGGAAGAATAGCCCATCCTCTTTTTTTTGGTTTTTGTTCCATAACTCGACGTGTGATAACTCCTTTGATGGCAATTATATGTATGTGGCCGTTGGTATCTCTGTGTTGAGGTAGCCACATGCCAACTTCAGGAATGATGTATCATCTAACTGGGATGACTAACTGGGAAAGCCAGCAGTGAAGGTGGGAAAATGAAACCACCCTGGTTCATACTCTAAACATGCTTCTCCATGCTTCCGACTCAGGGAAAATCTCCCTTCTTACTCTCCTCGACTTATCTGCTGCCTTTGACACTATAGACCATTCAATTCTTCTCTCCCGTCTCCAAAACATGTTTGGCATTAAAGGCACAGCCCTCACCTGGTTCACATCATACCTAGCAGACCGAGTCCATACTGTTGCAGTAAACAAGATTCAATCAGCACCTGCCATACTGGAATGCGGTGTTCCTCAGGGATCAGTTCTGGGCCCTCTTCTTTTAACCCTCTATACTGCTCCACTGTCACATAAAATAGACCGTCATCATATCAATTATCACTTTTATGCCGATGACTCGCAGATTCAAAGCAGTGACACACCTGAAAATCTTCCTTCTCTTTTGACAAATATGACCAACTGCCTTCAAGATATCCAAACATGGATGATACAAAACAAATTACAACTAAATGCAGATAAAACCGAAGCCATTCTCGTAGGCACCAAACACAAACTCTTCTCCGTTCCAACAATTTCAATAGAATTCGGCAATACGTCAGTTCCCCTATCCACTTCTGTGAAGTATCTAGGAGTCGTTGTCGACAACACTCTCTCCATGCAAAAATTCATTACCCAAACCTGTCAGTCATGCTACTATCAACTACGGCGTATTAGCGCAATTCGTAAGTACCTGTCCACTGATGCAACATCCAAACTTGTCACTTCTCTTATTCTCTCACGTCTGGACTATTGCAATTCTCTTTTGGCTGGTCTGCCAGCATCATCCATCCACTCCCTTCAACGTATACAAAACTCTGCAGCTCGTCTGGTCCTCAGAAAGAAAAAATCCGAGCACATTACCCCTCTCTTGCAATCTCTCCATTGGCTGCCCGTACCACAGAGAGTAAACTACAAGATCAATACCCTCTGTTACAAATGTCTCCACAACACTGCACCCTCCTACCTCTGTGAATGTCTTCACTTGTACACACCTTCTCGCTCCCTCCGCTCGTCGGCAGATACTTTGTCTTTAAGAATACCCAGATTCAACCTATCTACCGTTGGCCGCCGCTCTTTCTCTGTTTCTGGTCCATCGATCTGGAACGACCTTCCTCTCTCCCTCCGGCAAAAGCCTACTTATGACACTTTTAAATCCAACCTCAAGACACACTTATTTCAAACCTAAGTTTTTCTCCTTCCGCTTCCATCTCTTACCTGTCCCTGCCTTCAACATCCACCTGCCAAAGTGCTTAATGTTTGTAGGTGTGTGTGCGCGCGGGCGTGCTGCATGCATGCGTGCGTGCGTGTTGTGTGTTATATTTGAATTTGTTAAAACTGTAAATAGTTGTTCATTGTGTGTTGTGTAGGTCGAATGAAAGCGCTTTGATTTGTTTTTACAAGAGATAGCGCTATACAAATTCCATGTATTATTATTATTATTATTAAAATGTGGGAGTAGAGAACTCGTGTCTTGATTCTTTGTTGTGTATTTCAGCATCATTTTTTCCCGTTCGTTGGTTACAGCTCCGAGGTTACCCAACGGTGAGATTTTGCGTATGCAACGGGTTTTTTTGTACCATTATGGTAGCTGCATTCTGGCTTTGGGAAGCATCATCTAGTTATTTTGGATATTAATTGTAGACAAGAACAAAATCATAGACAAGAATTATTGCTTCATTTTACAGTCATCTGTCTGTCTCCTTCATCTTTTCCATCGAAATATGGGTTAAGTTAAAGTCTGTCCCGAGCCTAAGGCTCATCAGGCCGGTGCTTATCCCGGTTTCTGTGGCGCTAAGCGACTGAGAGTCATAGACTCCCCCCTGGATAGGACGCCAGTCTATCGCAGGGTTAACCCCCAACACAAGGTTGGTACCCCTTTTACACCTGGGTGGGGTGAGAAAATAGCCGTAAAGTGCCTTTTCCAAGGGCACAACGCCATAGTCGAAAGCTGGGATCGAACCCGCAACCTTTAGATTACGAGTCCAACACCCTAACCACTAGACTACAGCGGCGGCATCGAAATAATTTTTATGAGGAACAGCATAATTATAACGAAAATCCTTTACCGCGTATCTGATATCACTTGTGCACCATATTGCAGAACAACAAAAATCTTAGAACAGAAACAATTGAACACTCTCACTCTGCTCCTCTCAGTGTATTTGGATTCTTTTCCTTCCTCTTCCACTGCCTATGCCCTGAACTTTAAGCACGGGAATGACGACAGAATGTATCAAAATGTCAACTTTACGAGCTGAAAAAACCGGTCATATGTCAGCTAGTTAGTAGAACGATATGGCATCTGCACGTCAAATGCAATCGAAGTCGTGGGAAAAAAGTGAGCCATGAAACCTTTGAAAACGTTAGATGTCGATGATGAATAGCTTGTATGCTCTGCAAGCGTACTTGGGTTGAAAAAGCTCCTGGTATGAGGGGTCTAAATGATACGTGTTTAACACAAGTCGCCACAACGAAAGCATGAAGCATTCACTAACTATTCCTAATGTTATGACTCAGACAGGTCGTAATTCAGTTAGTCTGTATATTAATAATCCTTGTTGAACATTTTTTTCTAACCGAAACATCGCTAAAGAAAAAAGACGCACATACTTCTCAATAGTTGTGCTGTAACTCAAGTTTTGTCTGTTTTCAGGCTGAAACAAATAAACAATACCCAAAAGCACATTAACAAAAGCAAATTTCTCGACTAGCAGAGTCACTTCTGTATTTTATACATATTGTACATAGTATCTTGGTATAGTATCAAGCGCTCAGACCATTGCTAGTCAAACGAGGGAAAACGGGTGTAGAGGGGGAATCCTATTTGGGGCAAGACTTAAACCACAAATCCCTCTCTTTCTTGAACAGTGTGTTAGTTTGGCTTGACTTCTACCTTAAATTCACATCATCCGATCCCAGGGATCGGTCCGGGAAACAAGAGCAGGTGTGGATTAGCTAAGTGAAAGAAAGAGAGGCTGCCCTAGCGCTGCTTGTCAGTTAGGTGCCGTCAGTTGCTCATCTGCTTGGCTTGTTCTGTTCAATTTCTTTTCTTTCTAAACGCAGACAGCTACATGTTTTATGTAAAATATCACGGCAGACTGAAAGCAATGTTTGTGATTTCACTCTGTGAGAAATATGAGCCTTGTACTTTTCCATCAGTGCCAGAAATCTGTGATGATTTCACAGCCTGACTATACTTCCTCAACTGTTTCCATTCCAATAGCAAGATACATCTGAATGTGCCGCAAAGCGCTTTTCGGCCTTCATACACCCCTGCTGTCCCTGTAAGTCTTTGAGGAGTCACCGAAGGACTGAACAGACATTTTCACTCAGTAGCCTACATCTTGGGCTGGGGGCGGGATAGCTTAGTGGTCAGAGCACTCGCTTTCTCCCAGTCTAGTTAAGCAGCGTCGAGCGTGGTTACCAGTTGGATGGGTGACCGTTTGCGCGCCTTGGCTTCAGTTGAGTTCCCCCAGTTCACCCAGCTGTAGATAGGTACCTGCCCTCTTTAGGGCCAGGGAAGGTAAAGCAACGAGGGAGAGGAGAGGGGCGCCTCCCTCAACATGCTGGCCCCTAGAAAAGCTGAAGTCTCTGATGCCTCACTCCACTATGACCGCTTAGGTTATGGGACACCTTTACCTTTTTACCTTACCTACATCTTGGGCAAGTTGAGATGTGAGAGCCCATCTTTTTCCAGGCCACAGCTTACATGCTGGGCATGTTTGCATCATCCAAGCCAAGGGCCATAAAAAGCCTGCCCTATCTGCACAGAGGATAAAACCCAGCATAAAATAATGTGTATGATCCATACTCAAACAGACAGCGGTTCTCTTTCCTTCTGTCATATTCTATGACAAGTATTTCAAAGATTTTTGTGCCGCTACAAAGCGCGCACTTGTCATCAGCCTTTTTTTTATATTGTATCTCGCTTGAGCACAAATTTCTTTAAAACTGATAATTATTGCCTAAGATGTTGGCAATGTCTAAATGAAGCTGCTTTAGCTGACAGACTGTCGTTGCTTTAATCGTTTGGCCTTTGGGGTTTTTTATCTTCTTGTTTTTGAGCAAAAAAAAAGTATAGGTCGTTTCCGTTTTACATGAAAAAGAAAATGATTCTGGGAAGTTCAGGAGATGTTTCTATGGCATCTTGACTCAATAAAAGTGTTTTGAAAGATTTTGAGCATACTATGTTAAGCATGCACACACTCACGGACGCATTCACGTATTCACGCATCCACACACGCGTGCGTTGATTTCTAAATGGCTCATTAAATAATCAGTCAGCCATAAGAACCTCCCCCCCAAAAAAAAAAAAACCACAACAACAACATAAAACACAAACCCAATCAAAGTCTGTAGAAAACCATCCACCCACCCAACCAATCAAGTAACTGAACAAAACAAACAACACCCCTCCCCAACCCCCATAAGAATCAGCGAAAGCTAACACATTACTTCCTAATGATCTTCATGCGCTTACAATATCTATTTAATACGCCAAGTGCATGTGCATATCCGTGCGTGCGTGCGTGCGTGTGTGCGTGCGTGCGTGCGTGTATTTGTGTGTGTGTGCGTGCGTGCGCGTACTTGTGTGTGTATATGTGTGTTTCCATGCGCGTGGTTATACCTGTAGTAAAAAAAATACCCAACAAAGTATAGCTGAACGTATTTGCTCATTATCATCTTAATTTTGAATAAATTCTTTCTAATCATTTAGTACGTCCATTAATTCAATCGTTTGCAAAGATTTCTTTATTTCTTTTTTAATCTTAAAAGCGTATTCATACTTATTGTTTCTCGAGCCTTTTCCCGCTAAAAGAATATTATCTTACATCTCACTGTCATTGTAATAGATTTCTCTATTATTTTCGTTGGTTCCAGTATCAAAGAACAGACACAGACACAGACACACACACACACACACACACACACACACACACACACACACACACACACACCACACACACACACTCTCTCTCTCTCTCTCTCTCTCTCTCTCTCTCTCTCTCTCTCTCTCTCTCACACACACACACACACACACACACACACACACACACACACACACACACACACACACACACACACACACACACACACACACACACGTAGACGTGCACACACGCGAGCGCGGATTCGAACAGAACAGCTGAAAGAGTACACCAAACAAAAAAACCACAAAAAAACCCAACAAACACTTGCACTCATGAACACACCTGTAGAGCAAAGCACACACCATCACTTGTGTACTCCGAACATCCCCCCCCCACCTCCCCCGAAACCGTTGCTCTGGATACTGATAACCCGGAAAGTCTACCTTCATTGGATGACCAGCATCACGTGGTACACCTCCTCCCTCCCTCCCCCCTCTCCTCTCCTTCCATCTCTCTGGCACCGATTCTAAATATAGCATCAAGAGGCAAGGCGAAGAAGAAACGAAGAAAAGCTTCCTGCTTCCTGGCTAAGTCTTGAGAAGTTTTTGAGAATCTGTCTCAAAATCGCTCATCCCTAAGAAGACCAGAACAAGTTTCTTAGTTATTCGAGTTCCCTGAATTATGGAGATAGTGTGGTGGGTGTTAGTGTTCGTGCCTACGTTATGTGGTGCTGTCACTTTCGACGAAGATTTCGTCGATGCTACTACCGTGGAGGAGGATAGAGGTACGTGTGTTTTCACTGTCGAGGCCTCCTGTCCTCCATGTGTGTGTGTGTGTTTGGCTTAGTGTTGGTGGAAAATGTGCTTCAGGCTACTTTAACTCACTGAGACCGAATCTAAAGTGGTCGAATTGAGCGTTTCCTCGGTACGGAAATGTAAAGAAGTTAAATGGAGTTAAAGAGTTTGTTAAAGTTTTGAGTTATTCACTGTCCGGATGTAAATTCCATGCTAGACTAGGTTAATGGATTACACAGAGATGACTAGTGTTTTATCCCATCCGCTGTGAAAAGATAACTCTATCACTCGGGATTATTTTGAAGGGGACTAGTTTTTGTTTTAAGTTTTTGTTTAAAGGCATGGATTATTTCATAAGACTCCCATAAAGGCTTTGGATTTACAGAATTGTTAAAAAATCTCTCTCTCTCTCTCTCTCTCTCTCTCTCTCTCTCTCTCTCTCTCTCTCTCTCTCTCTCTCTCTCTCCTCTCTCTCTCTCTCTCTCTCTCTCTCTCTCTCTCTTTTTGTGTGTGGTGTGGTGTGTGTTGTGTGTGTGTGTGTTGTGTGTGTGTGTGTGTGTGTGTGTGTGTGTGTGTGTGTTTTGATAACTTGCAACAAAAAAATTAATGTTATATGAACCTGATATGTACATAACATTAACATGATAAATAGTTAAACTTGATTTTAAAAGGGAATTTTGTGCCTACTGCTGCTGCTGCTACTATTGGCATCCTCTTCCTGCTGCTTCTGCTGCTGCTGCTGCTGCTGCTACTACTACTACTACTACTACTACTACTACTACTTACTGCTGCTGCTGCTGCTGCTGCTGCTTACACTTGCTGCTGTGGTTAGTACTATATGATAGAAGAATGATCTTGTATTACTCTGGTAAACAAAGTTTATCTGTAAAGTTCTTGAATGATATAAAAACACAAGGTAAGTCCACACAACACTCAACAGTACAGGAGAACATTATGTCAAACAATACTTAAATCAATAAGATACAGTGTATATAATACATTGATATGTGTCATTTGTTTTATGATCTGTAGTTATCACAATTTGGTGGGGGGGGGGGGGTATTTGGTTTTTTTTTGCTGCTTCATCTTCTGTAATTTCCCATCCTGCTGTTCCCAAGCCACTCATCCCAGTCTCCCTGCCACAACCATTCCCAGATTGGTTATGTCTCATCCCCAGGGCCAGAAGTCCACAGGGGACTATCATTATCAGGCTACAATGGGGCCACCTGCCAGAGGGGCCCTGCACTGTTGCTAGGTCACTTTGGTGTTGGTGGTATTCAGTGGTGCCTGTTCTGAGCTAATATATGCAGGAAATCACCTATTAAGCCC
>CM060318.1:83638242-83679526 GCA_030674155.1 Stramonita haemastoma | reverse complement strand
CACACACCCCACACCACACAACAAAACCCCCACATATGCACTGCCGCCCGCACGCACACACACACTTACAGCACATACACACACGCACACACACACATGCACTCGCGCACCCGGGCACCCCACACATTTCACGCACACCTCACGCACGCGCACACTCGCCATGTAACGCACCCCGCGTGCGCGCCAGCCCCCCCCCCCCCCCCCCCCCCCCCCCCCCCCCCCCCAAAAAAAAAAAAAAAAAAAACAGACTTACGCACACACAAACTCTGTATGTTCTCCCTCAGCGCCGCACACCCCAAAACACCACACTCACATACACATGCCCCGCACGCACGCACCCTGGGATTAGGTGCTGTGTTGTTGTGTTTGTTTGTGTTTTGGTGGTGGGTGGTGTGTGTGTGTGTGTATGTGTGTGTGTTGTGTTTTGTGTTGTGTGGCCTGTGAGAGGTGTATAAATATGGTTCTCTGTCTGTATCAGCTTTTTAACTATGTGCATGCATATATTACGTGCTCTTGCCAGAATGTCTACTCCCAAACAATTATGTGCTTCACACGCTCAATCATGCATGTGTGTGCGTGCATGTGTGCGCATTGTTTGTGTGTGCGTGTGCGTGCGTGCGTGCGTGCGTGCGTGCGTGCGTGCGTGCGTGCGTGCGTGGTGTGTGTGTGGTGTGTGTGTGTGTGTGTGTGTGTGTGTGTGTGTGTGTGTGTGTGTTAGTTGTGGTGGGGCTGTGTGACGAGTCCTGTGGGTGGCGCTGTTTATGGGCCCAAGGAAGACAACTGCTGTGATCCCAACTGCGCTGTGGGCTGCACAGGCCTGGCCCTGAAAACTGTTTGGTGGGTGTTTCTTCCTTCCTTCCTTCTTCCTTTCTTCCTTCCTTCTTCCTTCTCCTTCCTTTCTCTTTCCTTCCTTTCTTCCTTGCTTCTCTTCCTCCTTCCTTCTCCTTCCTTTCTCTCTATTTCTTTTCTTCCTTTTTGCTTTCTTTCTTTCTTTCTTTTTATCTTTTCTGTTTTTTTTTCTTCTTTCTTTCTTTCTTCTTTCTTTCTTTCTTTCTTTCTTTCTTTCTTTCTTCTTTCTGTCTGTCTGTCTGTCTTCTGTCTGTCTGTCTGTCTGTCTTCCTTGTCTTTGTGCTGTGTTGGGTGTACCGGCTCTAACCAGGGAACTGTTGGGTAGGTGTCTGTTTCTTCTTCCTGCCTCTCCTTCCTTTCTTTCTTTCTTCTTTGCTGTCTGCCTTCTGTCATCCTTGCTTTCTTCTTTCTGTTCTCCTTTTTCCAGTCAGAAATGTTGTGACTTTTTTGGTGCCAGTGCATGTCTCCTTGTCTTTTTGTTTTGACCTATCAGTTAGTTCTTTCAGGTCAATGTAGACATGGTGTGTCCAAATATTTTGCTTTAAGGGACTGTATGATATTTTACAGGTATTTTTCTTTCACTACACTACATTTGGTATTGTGTTTCTGATTATATACATAATTATGTATTTGTGTGATTGCATATGTGTGTGTGCGCGTGTGTGTGCGCTTGGTGCGCGCTGTGTGTATGTGTGTTTCATGTATTTGCAATAAGGATTACCAGTCCCTCATTTGCTTTTGTTATCATCAAATACTATCGTTTGTAGTTTTGTATACAAATGTGCATCATTTGCTGTGTATGTCCTCAGGCATGCAAAGACTACATGTTGGATGACCAGTGTATCAGCTACTGTCCAGCCATGACCTACCCAAGCTGCAGACCTGTGTGCGATTCTAAAGCTCCTTTCATCACTCCTGCCTTCTGGTGGCACAAAACAGAACACAAGCTGAAGCTAGATCAAAACTTTGGGGCCTGAACGTAAATTAAAATAAATTATGTACAGATCAAATCATGAGATGGGCGCGATTTTTGGATTGACAGTCTTTTAGCTGCTGTTCAGTTGTAAGTACCCAAGCTGCCTTGGTCTTAGCAGACTTTTGCATACACAGTAAAACAATGAGGGATTAGAACTCGTGGGAACTGAAAAAAAATCGAATTATGTACAGTTAAAATATAAGCTGCAAGTGTGGGAGTCTAAAGATTTTTCAATCACTCTTTGCACTCTGGTTGGCAAACCTTTGAACACAAAATAGAAGAGGACTATAATTTTAAAGGGCTTTTGGCGCCTGAGCACAAATCTTTAGAATTTTCATTGTCAAAGTATAAGCTGCCAACTTTGGAGGACAGGTGTTTCAATTCTGATCAAGCCATGAACAACCCCAGGATGAGACCTGAGTTTGATTCCAGAGATTCTTTCAGTCTTCTGTTGCCCTCTGCTTGGCACAACTTTGCACACAAAACAGAACAGGACTAGACAAAGACGTTGGGGCCTGAAGAAAAATTATAGCAAATAAATCATGTACATGATCAGGTTAAGAGTTGTTGCTTTTTGAGAGGCCATTTTTGTGTACATAATTATTATCTTTGTTACCATGTATTTCTGTGTTTTCCTGTCAATATTTCAAAGAAGGACATGGTTTGGATTTTCCTTTTTTTTTTTTTTGGGGGGGGGGGAGTTTGCTGTTTGCTGTTGTTGTTGTTTTGAATTATATTGAAAAGCCAGTTTCAATGACTGTTGCATTTTGTTAATAGATTTTCTAGATAATATGTTTGGTTAAGTGGTGACAGTAATGGTAATGTTATTACCGTTTTGAAGGTGTTGTATTCATATATTTATTAAAGGTGCATGTGTGTTATATAAACGCGCATGCACGTGCACATGTGTGTGCGTGCGTGTGCGCGTGGGCTATGGGTGCATGCACACATGTGTAAGAGGTGGTGACAGAGTAATGCATTATAAGTTTGAAGGTGGTGTATTCATTTGTGTATCAATGGTGCATGTGTGTGTGTGGTGGTGCGTGCGTGCGTGCGTACGTGCGAGCGTGTGTGTGTGTGTGTGTGTGTGTGTGTGTGTGTGTGTGTGTGTGTGTGTGTGTGTGTGTGTGTGTGAGAGAGAGAGAGAGAGAGAGAGAGAGGAGGAGAGAGAGAGAGAGAGAGAGAGAGAGAGAGAGAGAGATATACATAAACGTTATTTTATCATATAACTAAGTCTTGGTAATCAAGGTGTCTAGATTTGAAATTAGTTGTATATTCAATTCTTCAGTACTAACAAACTTCATATAATCAATACTTCAAAATTTGGTCAAATGTCACAGTTAGATTTGTGCACTTGTCATTGTGTATAAGTGAATGTAACCACTCACTGTGTCATAGGTATGTGCCACTATTTTTGTTCATCCTGTCACAACTTCATACAAGTAAGTAACAAAGTGTATGACTTGTTTTCGTCACTTTCTTTTGACACTTCTTCATTGTCACATTTTGAAAAATTATATTTTAAAAACACAAACTAGGTCCCCAAATCTGTTATTTGTGTGCTTGTATGAATGGGTGATATTTCACGATAATTCTGTCTGTACTGAACTGTACGCTTTCATCTTGGGTATGAGCTACAAATATAAAATCATTCATAGGAAAACAAAGAAGCACACAAACAAACCATTTCCGAAAAGAAAACTGTGTGTGTGTGTGTGTGTGTGTGTGTGTGTGTGTGTGTGTGTGTGTGTGTGTGTGTGTGTGTGTGTGTGTGTGTGTGTGTGTGTGTGAGTAGAGAGAGTAGAGAGAGAGAGAGAGCAGACAGACAGACGGGACAGAAGACAGACAGAACAGGCAGACAGGAGGCAGGCAGACAGCAGCGCAGCAGCAGCCAGCAGACAGACAGAAGACAGAAAGAGGGAGGGAGGTGGAGGAGGGAGAGATCTTTGTGTGCGTGCGTGCGTGTGTGTGTGTCGGTGCGTGCGTGTATGTGTGTGTGTTTGAGAGAGACAGAGAGAGAGACGAGAGAGAGAGGGGGGGGGGGGCGAGGGAGAGAATCATGATCGCCAAATTCTGGGCTTAATTGCAACTGCACCTTCATTGTTACAAACGTCACCACCGCCACGATCGCCATCATCAGAACACTACCATCAGGAATCCATCGTGCATCCATTACCACACCTGTCACCACAAACTGCTACAAACACCGCCAGAAACAAACAGTGTAGTCTTTAATGTCACCACTACCGCTGTAGAAATAACATCAAACACACTGTTTCCAATACACTCTGCTCCCACACACACACACACACACACACACACACACACACACACACACACACACACACAACAATAAATATATATATAAGGGGGATGGGATAGCCTAGTGGTCGGAACATTGCGCTGGCAATTTGACGACCCGGGTTCGATTCCCGTTCGAGGGGATTTTTCTCCTGAGTTAACATCAGTGCTGACTCCACTCTCCCCCAAAGTCCTTCGGATGAGACTATTAACCGAGGCCCCGTGTGCGAACACACGCAGAACATTTTGCGCACACGTTAAATCCTGTTTTTCGTAAGAGTAGGCCATCGTGTGCCGGTGGGAACAGGTGACATTTACAAAACTGCATACACACAGGGACTGGATGTAAAAAAAAACACAGGAGTGCTTATTTCATTATCCTTGATATAAAAGAATGAATAAATAAATAATAATATAAATAAATAACGTACACACAAGGGGATCCACGGCATTAGGAATGTAGTGTTTGGCAAAAGTCAGTAGAAAAAAATCCTCTTTCATGGGAAATGATAAACCTAGTGACAGCAGAAAAAAGTAGAAATAAACAGGGTGGCACTGTACTTGTGGCGACATACACTCTTCCGGAAGTGAGCACCCGAAATTCGTATTATTAAAGAAATCTGCCTTTACCGTCGGTGCCCAGCAGATTTCAGAGAATTGTTTTGCTCTGGCGTTTAGGGAAGCTTCTCTCGACTATTCTGACAGTACTACACCAAAGGTATTTGCTGGATGTCTGGCTTTCAATTTTGATTGGAGAGCCTTGAATCCCCTGTAGCCTTTATAATTTCGAAGAAAAAGAGCGCCGAGTATTTAACTCTTTTCCCTAATTCCAGAACAAGAATGGGATCAGTTCCATAGGTTTTTGTTTGTTTGTTGCTTTGCTTAGTAACAATAACGATAATTGCTTGTTCATCTCATCACAACGTTCCGCCCACGTAACTGGATGCAATGGGTTTTTTTATTGCATGAAAGTGGTGACGAAGATGTGTGTATTTATTGTATTGTATTGTGTTGTGTTGTGTTGTGTTGTGTTGTGTACCATTTTCAGTCACAGTGGATTGAGACTTATCTGCCTGAAATTCAAGTTCTCTACCCAGGAGAGCGAGACACCACAAAACAGCACCACTCTCTTTAGAGAGAGAAAAATGTTATCTTGTGTTTTCTTTCTTTTCCTGTTTCCAAGCAGCCTACATCTGTTTTCCTGTCAGATTTTTTTTTTCCGAGGCATTTTTGCCTAGGAACAGCGCTCTTGTTGCTATGAGTTATTTTATGTGTGCTAATGTTAAGCGCACAAGAAAATTCAGTTTATTGTCTCATCGAAAGACTAGCACTTAGACCTCCGCACAACGTTAGCTAATTGGATTGAATTTGGATTAGGCTACGTCCCAAGACTGGGGTTGACGTGCCGTGTAGGCCTGTCTCCCAAGTCAATCTGTTTTGCACCAGTCATATAAAGCCTGTTCATTTTTTTTTTTTTGTGCATCGTCTGTCCTTAAAGTCGTGGTCTCTATCTCTTTCTTTCCACTCTCCCTGTCAGCACTGTTTTGGGCTGACAATAAATAAAATAATTATTTTCACCTTCTCACTTGTCCGAGTGTCGGGAATGATTACGTTCGGCGTAGCCTTGCGGCTACTCCCAGTAACACTGACATGACGTGACCCTCCTTCTCAATATGCATAGTGTGCTGCTGTTTGCTTT
Source organism: Stramonita haemastoma (assembly GCA_030674155.1). Lineage (NCBI taxonomy): Eukaryota > Metazoa > Mollusca > Gastropoda > Neogastropoda > Muricidae > Stramonita > Stramonita haemastoma. The sequence continues at coordinate 83,673,701 of CM060318.1, read as the reverse complement.
GTTGACAATTATGTCTCATCATATGAACAAAACATGAGTGTTAGGGTTTTGATCGTACAAGGTCTAATGGATGGGGGAAAGTTGACTGTTCACTGTTCATGGATCGAACCATACTGGGATCAAAGCCCGACTTTTCGCATTCGAGGCAAGCCTGTTACCTCTAGATTACTGTTGAACATAATGGGTGCATGACATTGTTACAGACAAAGTTTAATGGACTTCTGGCCAAAGGTTCCAAAAGTAGACAACAACACGTGAAGTGGTGGGATTTGTTGTTAGGTTGTTGTTGACGGAAGTGACGTTACGTAATTTCCCACCACCCCCGCACTCCCACTTCCTAACATCACTCAAGGGAAACTATTCTTAATTCGAGTGCAATCGTTTGCATGAAACCATGGCATACGCAGGTGAGGTTAAACTTGACATTTTAAATTGGGCTCATAGCGAGACATCTACAGATCTGTACGTGTAACATTTCTGATAGTATTTCATCTTGAAGACTGCGAAACGCCACATTGTCAGCAGATGTTGTGAATGGGATGGCAGCTGCATTCCTGTGTCGCACGCCACGCTAAACGGCGCACAGCCAGTATCTTGACTGACCTCAATCATAGAGAATTGCTCTGCTTCGGCAGGAATTAATAAGTACTCCAGTACTGTAACTGAGAATATGCTAGAATAAAAGCCTGGGAGAGAGAAGTTCAGAGGGAGTGGATTTTTAGATTGATTTGTAAAAAAACAACAACAAAGAAACGGTATAAGTCACTATGACTATAAGGGAATAGTCACACACTGACAAAAGCAAGCTGCAGACACAGGCGTGAGAGCGCGCGTGCACGCACGCACGCACGCACGCGCGCGCGCGCGCACGCACACACACACACACACACACACACACACACACACCCCACACACACACACTTCAAAGCAAAGACCACACACACACACACACACACACACACACACACACACACACACCACACACACACAACAATATGTATACACACACTGGCAGGCAGTTTGTAAAAACAAGACTATGAATTAGGAGTGCATTGAATACAGCTTTTCACAAAAAATAAATATTGTTCCATTCATTTCAGCATGTTTTTACAGGAATTAGGCACATGCTGGTACAAAGCATAGCTAATAACCTATGCTTTCCACACTTTGGAGATGTTAAAAAGTCATTATACAGTAAAAACATACCCATGCATTCATGCATGTAGTGCTGACCACTCAATTACACACATATACTGCATGTAAGCATGCCTGCATGCACGCACACACATGCATGCACACGCACGCAAGTGTACACATGTGCACACACACGCATGCATGCACACACACGCATGCATGCCACACACACACACACACACACACACACACACACACACACACACACACACACACGCGCACACACACACACACAAGTGAGCAGACATTAAATCAAAGAAAGTCACATATGCCTATGCACAGAAAATAGTAGTGTGTGTGTGCATGTGCGTGGCACGCGAACTCATGCACGTGTTTAAAGATTTTTACATTTCACGTATCTGTATTTTCTCTTACATCTGTTTGAACATAAACATCTCTCTTCAAGACAGATATAAAAATACTGAAAAAGAACCCAAACCTTTGTAGAGTAACAAAGATTAAAACTTCTCCACTTCAGAGTATGCTTTTTCACACCTTCACCTGTCCCCTAGTCCTGCGGACTGTGGGGGCCCTACTGAAGATTTTGTAACCAGCTTCCTCCGCTGCACAGAACCTTAAAACAACACATGCTGATTCCTTGCAGACAAACAGGAAATATTCGGGGGGTTGGATGATGACCTGATCCGTGTACCTGCAGCGGAGCGCAACAAGGGCCCCATCCTGGAGGTGCTGCAGCAGCACCTGAAGCCAGCAGACAGAGCCTTCATCCTGGAGGTGGCTTCAGGACCTGGCCAGCACGTCGTGCACTTTGCCCAGCACTTCCCCCAAGCCACCTTCCAGCCCAGCGACTGCGACGTCAGCTACTTGAAAAGGTATAGCTTTTGCAGCCCTTTTTGTTTTTGTCTTTTCTCTCTGGGTTTTTTGTGTTGTTTCAGTTTGGTAAGTTTGTGTTACAGATTATCATCTATTTGTTGTTGATTTTCCTGTCTTTGTAAACGCTCAGAGATCTTGTTTATATATAAGATTAGGCATCAGTAATGGGATAGCTCAGGGGTCAGAGCACTTGCTTTCCCCCACCCAAGGTTTAGCAGTGTCGAGCGTGGTTACCAGTTGGATGGGTGACCATTTGCGCACCTTGGCTTCAGTGTAGTTACCCCCAGTTCACCCAGCTGTAAATGGGTACCTGCCCTCTTTAGGGTCAGGGAAGGTAAAGCAGCGAGGGAGAGGAGATGGGCACTGCCCTCAACATGCTGGCCCCTAGAAAAGCTGAGGTCTCTGACACCTTGCTCCTCTACGACTACATAGGTTATGAGACACCTTTACCTTTACCTTTTTTTTTTCTACCTTGTAGCTACTATAGCCCTTTTTCTTTTTTTCTTTTTTCAGCTGGGTTTTTTTTGTTTCTGTTTCATAAGTTTGTGTTACAGATTAGTATCTCTTTGTTGTTGATTTCCCTGTCGTCGTAAATGCTCAGAGTTCTTGTTTAAATATAAGATTAGGCATACTAACAGGGATTTTTAAAACTTTTTTTTAATTGTTTACATACATATTTTAGCATAAACTGCAGTAACAGTTTCATCAAATCAACAATCCAGTATTCATATGAGGCATATTCATAGAGGAAGGTGTTATGTTTCACTAAGTTTCTACATGAAACCCATTTTTGAATATAGAATCAGTGAGCTTCACTTGTTTGCAGTGGTCTAACTCTTTTATTTCATATTCATAATCTAATTAATTCAAGACTTTATCATCAGTATAAGTTTTTATTCAGTCGTCTTTTGTGTGATCTTGTTTGCAGTGGTCTAACTCTTTTATTTCCTATTTATAGTTTAGTTCATTCAAGACTTTATCATAAGTATTAGTTTTTATTCAGTCGTCTTGTGTGATCTTGTTTGCAGTGGTCTAACTCTTTTATTTCCTATTTATAGTTTAGTTCATTCAAGACTTTATCAAAAGTATTAGTTTTTATTCAGTCGTCTTGTGTGATCTTGTTTGCAGTGGTCTAACTCTTTTATTTCCTATTTATAGTTTAGTTCATTCAAGACTTTATCATCAATATTAGTTTTTATTCTTCTCTCTCATTTTTGTTGCAGTATTCAAGCTTACATCAACAAGACCAGTGTGAGCAATGTCCTGCAGCCGCTGTACATCGACATCACACAGCCGGTGTCTCAGTGGCCGGACCAGGAGAAATTTCAGCAACAGTCGTGCGACTCCATCATCAATGTCAACATGATTCACATCTCTCCTTGGGACACCTGCCAGGTAACCCAGTTTTGGCATTGTATTCTCTTTCTGTCCTTTGCACTGTGACACATGGCTGTGAAGTTTTGAAGAGCGGTCCTGATTACCTCCCTTGTGGGATTTGTAAGAGTGCAATGCTGTGTGTTACCAAAATGGGACGCACCAGCGCATTGTGTGATGCTCTGTTTCCTTGGATGGTAGTTCTGCCTTCTTCCAGCATATGCTTCACCTTGACAGTGAAATGGAAAATTTATACACTCTGATTTTAGAGTTCTGATCATGCTCCTAGCTCATACTTTGTTGCAGAGGTCAAGTCAAGTCAAGACAAAAACACTTTAATCATCCCTGAAGGGCAATTATAAAGGTGGTAACTAGTCTATCTCCACTCTGTTACATGATCACAGACCTATGTCTAGGAGTCAGACAGTCAGTTATAACCACTCTGGGTATGAGAATAATATGTATGCTGTCTCAGTATCTGTGTAAAAAGTAATGGTACCTATACATTAGCTATCTCAGTATCTGTGTAAAAAGCGATGGTACCTATATATTTTAGTTTGCTGTTCAGATGTCTTTGTGGTGGAAACTTTACAATTGAAAAAGATTTGAACATTTTTAAAAGTGGATCTGGGTCCTATGTGACAGAAAAACCTAGCTTACCATCTAGTGAATATGCATCAAAATTCTCTCTCTGTCTCTCTCTGTCTCTCTCTCTGTTTCTCTCTTCGTCTCTCTCTTCGTCTCTCTCTCTGTCTCTCTCTCTGTCTCTCTCTCTCTCTCTCTCTCTCTCTCTCTCTCTCTCTCTCTCTCTCTCTCTCTCTCTCTCTCTCTCTCTCTCTCTCTCTCTCGGTGTTAAAGATACTAGCTAACTAAAAGAAATTCCTGACTTCCTGAAAAACCATCAATCATGTTGGAAGAGGGCCAAAGGCCAGAATCCTGTGTGTGTGTGTGTGTGTGTGTGTGTGTTTGTGTGTGTGTGTGTGTGTGTGTGTGTGTGTGTGTGTGTGTGTGTGTGTGTGTGTGTGTGTGTGTGTGTGTGCGTGCGTGTGAGTGCGCGCGTGCGTGCGTGCGGGTGAGTGCGGTGTGCGTGTGAGTGCGTGTGTGCGTACGTGCGTGTGTGTGTGTGCGTTTGAGCACGCGCACGAACTGCATGGGTGCACATGTGGGGGGGGGGGGGGTGCATGCGTACAAGATCAACTATGAGTGTGCCAAAAAATTTGAGCGAGACATGCACAAGCGATCATGATATCTTAATTTGTATCACTCAATACATTATTATTCATATTTTGTATGCCGATGTGTACAATCATGTTTACTCTTTGTAGTTTCCTTTTCAGAATCCAGGCAATCTGTATACTGCTGGAAATTGCATGAATTAGAGTGCAAAATGTTAGGAGTCTGAAGACTTATGAACATTAAATTATTTGAAGTCTGAAGTCTCTCTCTCTCTCTCTCTCTCTCTCTCTCTCTCTCTCTCTCTCTCCTCTCTCTCTCTCTCTCTCTCTCTCTCTTCTCTCTCTCTCTCTCTCTCTCTCTCATCACACACACACACAAAGGTTATATGTTAGTCTGCAGTTTTTCATTTCTATTTTGATTTGACTTTTTTTTTGTAATTGTCATAGGAAAACTTTATTCAGCTGACATATGCTTTTGAATAACAGCACAGCATAAAAAGATATTACTGTGTAAAGAAAAGATTTTGACATGTTTGTTTTCATTTTGGTTCCATCAGGGATTGATGAAGGCTTCTGGCTATCTTCTCAAACCAGGTGGTCTTCTCTACATGTATGGTGTAAGTACTTCAGTTAATTGTTATGAACCATGGTAAGGTAAAGCTAAAGGTGTTCCGTAACCTAGGCGCTTGTAGGGGAGCGAGGCATCAGAGACCTCAGCTTCTCTAGGGGCCAGCATATTGAGGGTGGCGCCCATCTTCTCTCCTTCACTGCTTTACCTTCCCTGACCCTGAAGAGGTCAGGTACCCATTTACAGTTGAGGGGGGGGGGAGGGTGACTGTACTGAAGCCAAGGCTTGCAAACGGTCACCCATCCAACTGGTAACCACGCTCAATGCTGCTTAACTTCACTTAAGGCAAGCAAGTGCTCTGACCACTTAGCTATCTCCCCTGAACCATGGATAGTCTAAATATGGGTTTAGAAAATTCATCTGATTTCTCTTTACGTTTTTGGTTATGTACAACATGCATAAGATTATTGAAACAAGTGCTTCCTTTGTCTATGTTATTGTAAAACCTGTATACATTTGCAGAGGAAAAGCAAATATTTACTTTTTTCTTTTTTGCAGAATATCATAAAATTGACATGCTGGGCGAAATGAATTTGAAGGCAAATTTTGTGTGGCTCAGAAAATATGTCAACTTTGGGAGAGAGTTTGTTTTGGCAGCTGGGGCAGAAATTTGATAGATCCATGAAATGTAATTGATTCATTTTCATTTTCTTTTTTCTCTTTTTTTCTTGGAAGAGTGGTTGGGAAACTGCCTTCTTATTTTTATCTGTTTTGTCTGTTTCTCTATTTTTCTCTCTTTTTCTTGCTTTCTTTCTTTGTTAATCTATTCATTCATTTATGATATTGATGTTATAGGGGAGACATCTTTATTTTCATAGGGCCCCTGGGCCTTGTGTGCTGAAATAGAAGAAGGACCACAGTGCTTTCAGTAAATGAAGGCTGGACAGGTGGCAGTCAGAGTCCATTCTTCTTCCTGTACTTGCAGGACAAGGTTCCTTTCCATTTGTTGGGTGCAGTGATACCCGCTGGTTCTGTTCCTCTTTTAACATGTCTTACTTTACAGTCCGCCTGTTTTTTTTAATCCCTACTGATGGTATTTGGCAGAAGTAGCTCTGTGTGTGTGAATATGTGTGTGTGTGTGTGTGTGTGTGATTTGATTTATTTGATATATTCTTTTATATCAAGGATAATGGAATAAGCACTCTTGTGTTTTTTTTCCATCCAGTCCCCGTGTGTATGCAGTTTTGTAAATATCATCTGTTCCCACCAGCACACGATGGCCTACTCTTACGAAAAGCGGAACAGGATTTAACATGTGCGCAAGATGTTCTGCGGTATTTGTGTGTGTGTGTGTGTGTGTGTGTGTGTGTGTGCGCATGTGTGCACATGTGTGTGCATGTGCTTGCACATGCATGCTTATTGATAGAGATCCATAGTTCATGATTGTCCAACTGTTTTGTACATGTGTGAAATTTTGTTACAGTGGTTAAGATTCTTCCTGTCAATCCAGAGTTTTGCTCCTATTTTTTGCACTTTAAAAGCAAAAATGTAATCCTTTTTTTCTATTTGGTGGTGTGAGTGTGTTATTTGATTTGTATTTTCAAGCTTGAGATGATTGCCTAGTGTGCTTAGATTCCCCATAACTGTCATAATCATTATAAAGGGAACGGCCTTTTTTTATAATAATAAGATGAACAAAGTATGGCTGTTGCTTATTCTTTACATCAGAGGTAACTTAAAGTGCGATGTGTTAGTGGCTGAAATAATGAATGGGGAAAGGGGGGGAGAACATTGACTATATCATGGTTTTTACTAACTCAGCTCACCCTCTTTTATCCTGCTGTAAGAGTGTGAGCAATGGCTGTTTTGTTTGGCCATTCTATAGATTCATGATTGTTTGTGTGTTCCCTTTGATTTTGCTAAATAAGTATCAAAGTTAGCTCATATGACAACTGTTTTAACTTTGGAATAAAAAATCTGAATTTGTGATAGTTTCTTGTGTATTCTGATGTTTGCACTTGATGTCTCTCTGGGAAAAAAATCTTTCAACCAGTGTAAAATAACTGCACTTTGTTGCCCCAGAATTGAAGAAAATGAGTGACATTGCCAATCTTTATTCTTTTTAACCAGAACTTCTTTGTATCAAATCAAATCATGATTTGGTCCCCTGATTATTTTTTTCTTTTCTTTCCCTTCTTAGATTTGTTAACATGATTCTGTGTGTGTGTGTGTGTGTGTGTGTGTGTGTGTGTGTGTGTGTGTGTGTGTGTGTGTGTGTCAAAGTCAACTTTATTTCCAGATGGTACATTGAGTAACAGCAGTGTATGTGTGGTGTGTGTGTGTGTGTGTGTGTGTGTGTGTGTGTGTGTGGTGTGTGTGTGTTGTGGGTGTGCGTGTGTGTGTGTGTGTGTGTGCATATGTGTATGTGCACTGTGTACACTTGTGTGTGCGTGTGCACGCATGTGGGTGGGGGTGGGGGTAGGGGTTTGGGGTAATGAAACAGAGAGACACAGATACAGATATACTGGGATTGGAGTGCAGAGCTGTGTATACTATCATACATTCACTTCAGAACAATGACTTTGAGTTTCTGCTATGATCGTTACAGTGTAAAAACTATGAACAACAAGCATTGTTTGCTTGCTCATTTAATCAGAGTCTGTGTTTAGACATATTTTCTGTTCATGTATGTCAACAGATAACCTTGATTGTAAACTGTTGTTATCAGGCCAATACATATCTCTTTCAAGTCACTTTGAAAATATGTATATTGAATACGTATAACACATGAATATGTATCATTGTATCACTTAACATAGACTATGGATCATGTATACGCTACTGTCTCCATCATAGCTGCGACGAGGAGCTCCAAGCAATGCCACGGGTTGGCCATCTTTCTCTGTCTCTGCTGAGTTCCACAATCTTCTATAGCCCTCCCAGACCACTGACATTGTTTTTATAAGGGAACATAGCTACATAGATAGATGAGAGGTTGAGTGTGTGTGATTAATGTATCTGCATTGTTGCTTTCAGCCATTTGCTGTGGGAGGTGAGATCACACCAGACAGCAATGTCCAGTTTGACCAGATGCTCAGATCACGGTAAGTGCAACTGGTTTATTCTTCCTTCTTCAATTTTTTTTTATTTGGGAGCAAGCATGGAGTGAGGAAGACAGGGGGGGGGGGGGGGGGGTGGGAGACCCGGGGGAGACCCTAGATTTATCTTGGTGTCTTTTTAAGTTATGATAAGTGTTTCTACAATACGCTGCTTATTGGAAGTAGAATGAAATATGTGCATAAGTATGTGACTTCAATCAAGAAGTCATAATGAACTGATAAATTGATTATCTACTAGAAATGAAATATATTCAATTTTCAAGAAAATGAAATAAAGTCAGTTGATTGTGTGCAATAAATGAAATAAGGTCAATTTATTATGTACAAGAAATAAAGTGAATTGACTGATCATTTTAAACTTGTTGAACCATTTATTGGCATGTAAAATGAACTGCTAGTCCACAGATACCTTGTGGGTTGATTTATAAAGTTATGATGTTAGCTTTTGTGTCAGAAAGTGAAAAAAAACATGATTCATACATATTTGTGTGTAGATAGCGAAAAGAAACAAAAACAATTTTATTACTTGTTCCTACAAGGCTTTGATTGTTTTAGTTGAGTAAATCCAAGTGTGTTTAAAGTTTGGGTAACATAAGTAAGAAACAGTGTCAGTTTGAAAACTTTTTCCCTGGAGTTAACATCAATACTTTTTCCTTAATTTCCTTCAGATAATATGACAAGTCGAGGTCCTGTGTATGAACGCGCACAGGGCATCTTGTGCACATGTTAAAACCTGTTCATATTTTCAGAAAAGTGGACCATTACAATCTGGTAGGAACAGATGGAAAAATTTAAACATGCATGTTCTCTGGTATCATGTTTAGACATATTCACATATCATTTCAGAGCGTTTTGATAAACCCAGTAATACATTATATGCCTGTGCACAATATTGTGGAGCAAGAAGGTTCAGTTAGTGTTGGAATATCAGTGTTGTATTCTTATCATTACTACACTTACCATGCCTGCACCCAAACCACTTGGGCAGTAAAGGAGGGAACATGATTGTTAACATTGATTTTGCATTGTGTCAATGCAGCATAGAAAGAAATTGTGTTATAGGTGGACAGTGTGTGTGTGTGTGTGTACACGTGTGTGTGTGTTGTACACGTGTGTTTGTGTGTTTGTGTGTGTGTGTGTGTGTGTGTGTGTGTGTGTGTGTGTGTGAGAGAGAGACAAAGACAGAGAGTCAGGCAGAGAGGCAGGCAGGCGGCAGCGACAGACAGATAGCAGACAGACAGACAGACAGACAGACAGACAGACAGACAGACAGACAGAAGTGCCTTTCTGTTACTGCCAAAACTGAAGTTGTTTTTTTTGTTACAGGAATGCTTCATGGGGCTTGCGAGATATAGATGACGTTAAAAAGTTGGCAGAGCAGTACGATTTGCATTTAGACAAAATGGTAAGCATAGTCAGTCTCTTGGAGAGAGAGAGAGAGAGAGAGAGAGAGAGAGAGAGAGAGAGAGAGAGAGAGAGAGAGAGAGAGAGAGAGAATGTGTGTGTGTGTGTGTGTGTGTGTGTTGTAATAAATCATAAGTAACTGATTTGGTGTGTGTGTGTGTGTGTGTGTGTGTGTGTGTGTGTGTGTGTGTGTGTGTGTGTTGTGTGTGTGTGTTTCAGATTGATATGCCAGCCAACAACAGATCTCTACTGTTCATCAAGAGATAATTTCAGGCGCTAACGAATGAAAAAAAAAAAAAGCATGTGCAGAGGTTGGTTGTTATGCAGATGACTGACAAGCTTGACATGGCAGGTAGAGTCAGTGTGTTGTGATCTACACTTCAGAGGGTGAATGAGCATGCAACATCGTCAGGATCTTTTTCCTTGTAAATTTTCTCATCTAATTTATCGCTGATGATGAGTAAGAGGGGTAACTTTTGCTTACTCCAGAGCACAGAAGAACCAACAGTCAGTTAGCTAACCTCTGTTCTATCTTCTGGTCCCACCATTGTTGCAAAGTAGCTGCTGTAGAGAGTGGAGTGTACACACCAGTAGATCACACTTAAGAAATCTTTTCACATGATTTGGAATGTGTTTTGGTTTATGTGGGTGCTTCATTCCGCATCAGTATTACAGCTTGTTGAGAGTAGTTCATAGCGCAGTGGGCCTACTTGTAGCCTGTAGTTCTCACTCATGTCTTGTGTGTCTGTGTATTTTCATTTGTATAGGTTTGATTTTTACATTCACTTTTTATGAAAGCTGTCATGATTTTTAACATGATGGTGAATTGTTGATTTTTTGTTGTTGTTTTACTGTAATTAATTTTGTTGCCATTGTTGACTGGCTCTTTCATTATATTTGTTTTATTTATGCCTGTTTCAATTTTTGCTATCGTGCTTTTACCCTCTGCAATTATTATTTTTTCTAAAGTGTACTTCTCATCAAGAAATACACAGATGAACATTTCATTAATGGAAATGTCAAATTTGAAAGAAGCCGTCTGTTGAGAGTGAGGGGTCTCCATAGCATTGTGTCATTTTCAGTTGCTGCTAGTATGGGCTTTTAAAAATTGTTTTTAAAGATTCTTTTTACTTTTTGCATTCAGAGCTGTAAAAAAACCCGTTTTTTCCAAAGCATTTATGTAACCAAAGCACATTTTATGCGAAATTAATGTGTTTGTGTGTGTGTGTGTGTGTGAGTGGGTGGGTGGGTGGGTGTGTGTGTGTGTGCATGCACACACTCTCACATGAGTGCATGCACAGTATCTTTTAATAAGGAAATTTTTTTTGTCTTGTTGTTTTGCCTTATGAGACATATCATCTACTCATGTTGAATTTTAGATCAGACATCTTTAGTGTTTGGTGCTGACCTCTGACTTTGAGAATCCATGAACAGTTTTCAAGCTTAGTATCTCCTTTGAATTGCCCAAGTTCTGAGGCACACAGAAACTTAACTTGATATGCAGGTGAAAAGGATTATAGGTGACACTGCAGGTTAATTTATCATTGCTTTTATGATCTACATTGTGCTGAGAGTGTGTGTGTGTGTGCGTGCGTGCGTGTTACAGAATAGAAATTAACTTTTTAGCTATCCCTTTTTGTACACATGCCTCTTCATTGATTGCAGCACTTTTTAAAAAAAAAGTCAGTAGACATGTGAGAACTCTTTTTACACTTTTTCCCGCAAAGTTGTCTTTTAAAAAAAACAACAACAAACAAACCATCCCTTGATCGAAAGACAAAAAAGATGCAGAATGGTATATAATATTGAATGGATTTTTAATCAAGCTGTGTAATCTTCCTATGAAAGATTTGCAGCTGTGAACAATGGTTACATCAGACTGAAATTAATTTGGACTTTTCTTGTAAGCTGTTTATGAAGGTTTAGAACTAGCCCATTGTTCTTTCTATCTTGTGTTTTGGCGTTTATAAATAATTACTTCTTCTTAGCGAAGACTTAATGGCTTGCCTGTTCTCTAACGTCGAGTCATTCAGTTAAATATGTCAGTGTGATGCTGATTCTGTTCGATTTTTTAAAATCATTTTTTGTATTTAAACAATGTTTTTGAGATATATTATTGCTCTTTTAATTTTGTTTGAACCCTTGTAGCTGTTTTGAAGTGAAAAATGACTTTTATACAGACTGATTGATAAGTATTCCTTTGTGCAATTTTCTTTTCTTGTTTGTTGGATTAAAAAAAAAAAATTACTTTCATGTTTTTTTGATTAGAATATTTTGTTTGTTGTGAAATTCTGCTGAAATCAATACATTTGTTTGTTTAGGATTTGACCTGATTATATCGAAGAAATTTTCCTTTTCGCTAGATTTTTGTAAAACCAACAAACTCCTACGACTGACAGTGTGTGTGTGTGTGTGTGTGTGTGTGTGTGTGTGTGTGACACAGAGAGAGAGAGAGAGAGAGAGAGAGAGAGAGAGAGAGAGAGAGAGAGTGTGTGTGTGTGTGTGTGTGTGTGTGTGTGTGAAAACTTTCATGGTTAAAAGCGTTGACTGATTGAGTTGATAATGACTGTTTTTCATGATCTCAATTTGTTCATCGACAAACCGAATGAGTGATATACTCCCTTGCCTGTGCTCAATTTTGATGAAGTTATTTTTGAAATTGGCCACTTCATACTCCCTGACAAATAAAGTGTTCATATTACAATAAACATCTAATGCAGGTAACTAAATAACTATGAAAATAGTATATATGTGTGTGTATGTATGTGTGTATGTATGTCAAAAGTCAAGTCAAAATTTTATTTTCTGATGGTACATTGAGTAAGCATCTATTTGCTTTTATTCATCAAGCCATCTATCTAAAGAAAAAACAAAAAACAAACAACAAACAAACAAAAACAAACAAACAAACAAAAAAAACAACAAAAAAACAAAAGCAGAGAAAAATCACCAACATTAATTAAAAATTATGTGTATGTATGTATGGATGTACAGTCATTTTAGAATGGCAGTAAAAGTTTACATGCCAATGCTAAAAGTATTATTAGTTATGGAGAAGTAAACTGCTGATTCAGTGTATTCTTTTGAATTGTACATGTGCACATTGGCTCCTAGCCAAGTTTGAAAAGTTGATCATGTGAGGATTTTTATGAAGCTGAATGTTAAAAAACATACACTTTAAAACACTAAACCATACAACACTTTAAAACACTAAACATACAACACTTAAAAACACTAGTCCTTTTGAAGAAAAATGTAGGAAATGCTTCTAAACAGTCATTCACAACTGCAAATGCTTTTATAGATTTTTTAAATTTCAAGAATAATGGAATAAGCACTGATCTATCGTGCCATTTAAAACATGCTTGTGTGTGTGTGTGTGTGTGTGTGTGTGTGTGTGTGTGTGTTTTGTGTGGAGAGAGAGGAGAGAGAGAGAGAGAGAGAGAGAGAGAGAGAGAGAGAGAGCAACAAAATTATGTTCTAACTGATGCTGTTCTCTCTTTGCTGAGTTGCTGATACATGGACTGTGGATCCTTCATGTATATTCATGGGGTCTGCCAACACCGTTCCATAAAATTCAAGTTGTCCAGACTGGGGGAGAGGTCTGCAATCCATGAACTGAAGCCCTTTTCATCCTCCATGACATTAGTACAGTGTGCCCTTTCTTTGGCAATATATCTCATACAGTGTTATCCAGTATGCATTGAAGTGGAAGTACTATACCAAGAGATATATGCATGCATAGTAATAGCGTGTTGGTGTTACTTGCGTTGAATATGTTCTTTAGTATGTGAACATATTTTTTTGTGATTGGCATTTATAGTTTGAATACAAAATTTAGTTATTCATTCCAAAATCTTAGAAACTTTTTAGCATTTTTGTTTGTTTGTATTTAATTGTAAATACTTAACACTGCAGCCATAGCAGAATTCTGAAAGTCACCAATCACATCATGCTTGCCACATACTGTGTACTTTTATTTTATTCCAGACAGTACTAAAACTATATATTTTTATTTATTCAAGGCAAAATTAATGTGTCAGGGGTTATGCATGTTTATTCAAGACAAACCTACTGGCAAGGTTGAGAGTATGCATTTTCATTTTATCCATGTCAAAGCTGAAACGTCATGAAGAATACAAATAGTGATGAAGAGAGGCGTTGGTTCTTGTTCTTGCTTTTTATTGCATGCTGAAGTTCTTGCTCACTTTTACGTGTTGTTTTGATGTGCTCATCATTTTCAGAAGAAAAGAGAATATAACTGTTCTTGAAAAGTGTGTTGAAGTCTCTAATGCATGTTAGTGAATGGAGTGTGTGCAGTCTGGTTGAGTCATATAGTATGTGACTGAAACAGCAGAGAAAACTGTAGGCAAGAAAATGCTCCCTTCCTGACTGTACACACACATAAGCAGCTTTATACGGAATGCACTTTGATGGAGACAAGCAAAAACACAAGAAGTTGGGTTACAGACTTTATTGTTATCACAAAGCCATGGATGGATGGAGAGTCAAACTGAAATTGAACCAATTTTAAACAACACTGATAAAAACCATGCACATTTTCCTTTCATAAATTTAACACTTTTCAACTGAAACATATTTCAAACCCACAGACAACTATATAAACCAAATCAGTTCAGAATCCATTCTCTCTTTTGATGTGTCCATTTAACATTAAAAATCGATGCACAATTTACATCCACACACAAATGAGCTCCTTTCCCACATAAACGGTTACAGGAATGTAGCATATGAGCAGATAATTTTGTGTACAAATATATTTACAATTATTGCCTTTTTTTAATGCAATCACCGCATGATGCATGTTCATGGTAGACGAAATGCTAACAAATTTCACCTCTCCAAGTATGAGTGAATGGACATATGTAAATATATAAGGCATATTCACTAACACAAGGTGAAATACTGAAAGGTGCCAACCTTGAAACAGATATGTTTCAAGCTGAGGAAGACTGACAGACTCCAATCACTGCAGGACAGCCAGTGCATCACTGTTCCAAGAGCTTGCTGATGCACATCAAGTCACTCCTACCAACACAGGAGAGAACAAGGCAACTACGGTAACAGCTTCCGTCTTTCCAGCAAAGTCTAACAGACTTTCAGTTTCTACAAATGAAGCACTGCTAACTACTAAATCATGTACAATATCTGTTAAGAAAACATGCTCAGACTTGCATAAAGAAAAATAAAGCCACCAAGAGAAGAGAAAAAAAGACACCCAACAAACCTCTGCTGGAAAGTACAATTTTAATGAAATAGTCAAAAAACTACTTGATTTTCTCTGTTTTATGATGTTAACAAGTAGCCAACTCTTCAAATTATTTTTTGTTCTGTTTGTTCTGGAGTTCCTTTTTAGGTCCCATTTTTGTAACCAGGGCTTCCACTCTTTGGTGTATTTATGGATTTTTACCTGAAGTAAAACCAGAAAAACTGTGAGGAGAACAAAAAAGGTCGTCAAAATATTGTCAGAAGCCGGTCAGTTGAGGCAGGATAGAAGGTAAAGGGAGGCAATTGGTACAAACTGAGAGATTGTAAAATGGCAGAGAACCAGAAATGTGTTCAGATTTGTCTCAGATTCATTGTGCCACTTTAAATGCTAATCAAACCTCTTTTTTCTTAAGGGACTATACCCATAGTACTCCCCTCCCCCTCCCCCCAAAAAAATTGGGGGGGGGGGGGGGGGGGATTTTTGTTTTTACTATATATAGAAGCCATGCTAAACATTTTCCTATGACAGAAGACAATGACCTGAATGCTCATATTTTTTTTCTAAATGTGGACATTTAACACAACCTTTCACACATGATATGACAGTTAAACATATTACAGTATATGTGATTTATAAAAACATGAACATATACAACAAATGTATGCATTACCACTACCAAACAGCTATCATTATTATATATATACAGTCACAACACAGTGTTTCAGAGTGAGCAAAATACAACAGAAAATAAAACCAAACTGGAGCGTCATGAGAAAGATAAAGAAAATATGACGTCAAGAGCTGGGGAAAGAAAACAAAGAAAGTTTCCTTTCAAGCTGTCATTGTTTGGAGCTACTAATTAGCAACAAGACATTAGTCATGAGACACGAGGTCTACAATATTTCACATTTGAAAGTATAAAAGTATTGGGTTCAAAACAAACTGATCTCTAAAATCACTCTGCCATTGCTCACATGGCATTACCTATCACACTATCTATAGACCTACCTCTATTATCACATGCGCTTGTGTGACACACAACATTAATGGGCCAGAGGCAAGAAAGAAAAAACCCAGCAAGCAAGTCAAACCAGCAGACACAAATGCATGCTTTATACAGTATGTTCTCAGAACTTAATGAGGAAAGGAGCACAGATATACATGGTCTTGCGACAATACATGTGCACACACAGTTTGACAAACATTCCCTGCCACCCTCTCCCCCCAAAAAACCATAACCCCCCCCAACTAAATCCCAACCTCACACTAACAGATCATTTCAAGCATACATGTTTATTTGAAACAAACACAATAAAACCCCAACAAGTTCACCTTACACATTCAAAGTACTGTCCCACAGATCATGCAGCTTAATTAAAAACGAACACACACTTATAAACTAAAGAAGGGAAATGAACGTTTTCATATATATAACACAAATCTTTTCCTTTAAAAAAAAAGTCTGTCGACAGTCTGAAAGAAGAACTAAAAACCAGAGGTGTAAAAAAAAAAAAAGTCATGTTCAAGAGCAGCCTTTTGATGCAAAAGCATTTAGCATTGTTCTTGCCCTCAACTTTGATACACCACATCACATGAAGCCATGACACAGGGACATTCTCTTCTACCATGGTTTAAAATCTTCGAACACAACCCCTTTCTTTCTCATCTAACTACATTCAATCATTTTTTTTATTTCAATAAAAAAAAAAAAAGGTCTGTTCTTAATGTATATTTTCCTCTCTTGTTTCATCTCATAACTGTCCCTGCCTTCAACAGCAGAAGAACCATCACCCTGCCAAAGTGTATAATCTTTATAAGTGGGTGTAGGTGTGGGAGTGGGTGTGTGTACATTTGGATTTGTTGGGACTTGATTGGTATTGGTTATATGACTGTGTAAGAATGGGTTCGAGCAAGTGCTCTGATTTGTTCTTGCAAGATACAGCACTATATAAATTCCATTTATTAACGTTACCATTAATATTATGAGCAATGACAACCATCGGAAAGAAATCGGCTGTAAGCACCTCATAAAACTTTTCCCTCATTCAAAAGGGAATTAAGAACGGAAGAGGAAATAAATTAGCTCCCATCTCTGCAACACATCAGCTACAGAGAACAAGCAGAACAATGGGCAATGTGGCCTCTAAAATAGCCTGTATAAATTCTCCATTACACAGTGAAGGTGAAGTGAATATTGGGTGAAGTCAAAACTACCACCAAAAGAAACAGAGCCTCCCTTCACTACTGGTGTGCTCCACTTTGGAAACACAAAGGTTGTATGCGCATGCTCTTTTCGCTACAGAGACTATCAGGATCATCCCACCACACACCAAAAAAGAAGCGTGATTGCATTTAACATTGAAGCTGTTAGAGGAACAAACCAGAAGAATGTATAATATATATTCTAGACTGCATGCAGCATACAACACTGGGGCAGTTACTGCTCTATACTTAGTGAAAAGTAATGATAATATATGGAATTTATATAGTGCTGAATCTTGTAAAGCAAACAAATCAAAGCGCTTTAAAAGTGAGCGAAAGATGTTTCAATTTCTATTTCAAAGTGTCCACCAAAGTCTCACTAGTCGGCTTCAGCGTGTTCAGTGTTGGCTGCCGCACCCAAAGAAAAGTAATAGAAAAATAAGACCAAAAAAGAGATAGAAAACACATAATAGCTTGGGAGGGGGGATGGTGAAAAAAAAGTTTGGTTTTGCCTTGTTTGAGAGACAGGAAGCACAGAAAAGAGAGTATTGTGCTCCATAATGTGCAAGCAACCAAGGCCATAACCCCCAAAAATAAACAAAAAGCTTTGAAACAGTCTGACTGATGCTTCCTTGCAACCATTTGTATTGCAACTTTCTGTGAAAGTATCTTTATTTCTACTTATAATTAAGTTTTACCCCTTATAAATGCATTTCCTGTTTCATCAAAATTGTAAAACTTAACAATGAATAGACAACTATTCATTTCTTAGCCTCATAGTTCCTGTCTTTGGCATAAAGATATAAACTTTCCCCCCAAAAAAACAAATCAACAACAAGCAAGCATAAAGTAAAGTGTATGATCTCTGAATTGAATAAAGCTAGACAAGAAGCAGACTGTCTGAGAGTTCACCAGTGTCATTCACACTTGCTGTAAAATTGTTTTGACCCAGGCATACATTACCCACACTGCATTCCATTCTATACACACACACACACACACACACACACACACACACACACACACACACACAACACACACACACACGATTATTGAAAAAGACAAAGCTGTCACTCTCTAAGTCTACAACACAACATACATACATACATGCCTATTCAGGCTCTGTCAATCATCACTCCAGCTCCATTTATACAAAATGGTTCAATACCTGTATGCACTGCCCACATTGTTTCATTAACCCTTTCCCTATGGGTAACCTGCTATAGGGTGACCAACCATCTACTAACCCTTCCCTCCGTATCACCCACTACTGGGTTACGGTGGCATACAAATGCACACAGTGCACATGTTCTGGAAAAGAGGGGCTCTCTCCCTGTTGGGATAGTGTTAAGTACCACAGATGGCAGTTTCTGTGCAGTCACATATTTTCAGTCAATCTTAAAACTTAAGTAGTGTCCATGTAGTGACATATTTTCGGTCAATCTTAAAACTTAAGTAGTTTCCATGTAATGACATATTTTCAATCTTAAAACTTTAGTAGTTTCCATGTAATGACATATTTTCAATCTTAAAACTTCAGTAGTTTCCATGTAATGACATATTTCAGTCAATCTTAAAACTTGAGTAGTTTCTGTGTAGTGACATATTTTAGCCAATCTTAAAACTTAAGTAGTTTCCATGCAGTGACATATTTTAGTCAATCTTAAAACTTAAGTAGTTTCCATGTAGTGATATACTTTCATTTAATCTTAGAACTTCAATGCAGTGATTTTTACATTTTTACAGTGAACTGAACTCAAAGCATGGTGTGGTGATAAAATGTACCAGTGCTCACTCTGAAGCCAGAAATACCTTATCATGTGATGCATTCAATATCCATCTGAAGAAGCTATGGGTATGAGTTGTTGAAAGAAAGAAAGAAGTGTGGACCTTCACTCAGCAGCAAAAAAACCCCCAATACCTCCAAGAAGGCAATTATCGATGACAACCGTAAGATCAAATTTAGGTACAGCAAAGTTACACATGATAACTTACAATTAGTTCTTGTTAAGTGTGACTAGGGTAAATATCAACTTTACGGTTGGTTCTGTGAAAAAACATAAAGGCTATAATGGAACACAGGAGCATCAAGATCTGGAGCACAACCCACCTTGAAGCTGATGCTGGGTTTAAAAACCAGATCTCCGACTGAGCAGCAGAAAATAGGGACTCCTAACCAACACTTTCTTCCTTAAATGCACAAGCCTGTACACATCTATTCTGTAGGACACATGACCAAAGACATCAGCCCTGCGCTTCCATACTGTACCATCACACTCACATTCTGTCAGATCTAGGGTCCACTTGTTCCAAATGCACCAGTCACCACTGGGTCAGAGAGAGAGAGCTAATCAAAGGAGATGAGCTGGGCATCCTGACGAGGATCCCTGGGCGGCTGTTGGGGGGGGTGGGCCATGGGCTGGTGGTGGGGGTGGGGGTGGGGGTGGTGCTGTGTGGCATGGGGGGCATGTGGTACAGCTGGTGCTGCAGAGCAGCGGGCATCTGGTTGTTGCTCCAGTTGGAGCCAGGGGGAGGGTACTGGCCCCCTGAGGGGGGAGGGCCCCCCATGTAGGGCTGGCTGGAGGCTGGCTGCTGCTGCTGCTGCTGCCCTGGCTGGGGTCCTGGGGGGTTGGCCCCTGGCTGGCTGCAGTCCTGCGGGGGCAGCGTGCTGGCCAGACCTGGTCAGACACAGGCATCAAAGCAGCATTATGGTTTATGGGTTATGGTTATGGGTTTTTGTTATGGGTTTTTGTTATGGGTTTTTGTTATGGTTTTTGTTATGGGTTATTGTTATGGGTTTTTGTTATGGGTTATTACTATGGGTTACCCTTATGGGTGCATCACAAACTGCCAAATCACCTGTCTGACCTGATCACTTCTTAGAACCCTTACACTGTATGCTGAAAACAAACCCACACCAAACCAAGGCAATGGTGAACTGACCAAAGAGTAACAGACTTGTTCTACCAAACTGACATGATGCACAGCCTACAGGTAACATAACAAACATCAAAGACTGCTGGATACACACTGAGCACATCATAGGATGACAGCTGATCTTGTAATACACTCGTTTTTGCCTATGAATGTAATCAGACTGGGACTTCTTTCCATCTGTGTTGCTACACCTCTTCAAACTCAAAAAGACAGAACAAGTGTTCACTTGACATGCCCTCCTTATAGAGACTGTCACAGCATAAGATGTTTCCATTCCTTAAGCTGACCACTTATAAACTGTTCCCTCCACAGTTATAGACACAGCAGCCACACATATACATGACATTGTATCAGAATGAATGCTTCTTTTTCTTTTATTTCTTTTTTGTTCCACTTGATGATTCTTTTTTTAAAGAAAGAAAGATTCCCAGAGGAATACAACTAAAACAAATTATACTGAATAGATTGGCAGATACAGAAATCAATGCACTTTATAGATAATATTGTGAATGAATGTACTTTACAGACAACATCACTTCAGACACAACTGTATACCACTTCACTGAGAACTCATTCTATTTCTATGATCATGTTTTCTCACCTTACCCTCCCCACATTATCATATAAATCTCACCTTGCTCCCTAATTCTAATGATAACACGACATTATCTGTACCTTTTTCATAGAATACTTTGATACTACTGATTGGCAATGTTCTGAAAAGGGTAAGACATTCCAGTCCCTATAAGATTTTAGAGCAAGTTTATACTACCACCCACAGACTAATTTGTAGTAACACAGCAAGCTTTCTGTCCATACATCCCTTTCTGTCCTGCTATAGAAGGAACTGAAAGCTTTTTTTGGTTATTTTTTTCTCTTCTGCGAGTAGATTTACAAAGTAAACTCTGCAGGGCCCCAGCACTGACCCTGCATGTTGAAGGAGTTGTAGTCCATGGTGGGGGGCATGGAGGTGTAGGGCATGGAGGGGGGAGGGGGGGTGTAGGTGCTGCCGTGTGCCACACACAGCCGGGTGCTGCTGGCTCCCATCCAGCGGTACCTGACCCTGGGAAACAACAAAGGCACAACATGACACCTCCAACAAAACTGAAGGTTTACAGATCTGAAAATGATTGTTGTATTCCATACAAGCTGAAAATGAACGTAGTGAAATGCTTAGCATGGCCTGTCATGCTATATGGCTGTGAATCCTGGACACAAAGAAAAGACCATAAAAAAAGAATTGAAGGAGCCGAGATGTGGTTTTTTAGAAGGATGCTCAGTCAATGGGATAGGTTAAAAAAAAAAGTATATTGCATGAACTGGGAATAACAAGAAAACTTATTTCAATAAATGAATGGAAACTAAATTATGTAGGCCATGTGCTACAAAACCAAGATACAAATCTTATGAAAATTGTCTTTCAAAGCAAGACTGAGGGAAAAGAAAAAAAAGGCAGACCACCAGCTTCTCTCACTGGCAGCATCACAGACTCCTGTGGCATAAGAATCCATGAAGTCAGCAGGGCCAGCACTGACCAGAGCAAGTGGAGAAGGAGGATCATGTCATTATGATTGGGTACAGCAGCTACAATCGAACTCAGTGATACCAACAGGAGAGACAGCATTAACATTTCTTTCCACAGCAACAATCTGCATTCAGCTTACCAGGCAAAATCCAGACTAAGACAAAAGCAACCATCAAAGTGTCAAACAAAGGAGAGAAGGGAAAGGAAGATCTAGAAAATGAATAAAATGTCAGTCTTTTTTATATGTCTATGGTTTGCTTGAGTTTGAATTAATAAAATGTTAGTCTTCTTTCACGTCAACGGCTGGTTGAATTTAAATGAATAAAATGTCATATTCTTCACGTCAATGGCTTGTTTGAATTTAAATGAATAAATGTCAGTATTCTTTCAAGTCAATGGCTGGTTTGAATTTAAACGAATAAAACATCAGTCTTTTTTTCATGGCAATGGTTTGTTTGAACTTACAAAAAAAGCTAACAACCAGTTTAGTTTTTCACAAATGTACTTCTTGTTTTTCTACTCACACTCACAAACAAGCACACTGCTGGTGTCAACGAGACTGTCACATGTGAAGGAGCTTCAGTTCTGTAACAACACTGAAGAATACTCTGCCACATCAACAGCAAGGATGAGGGAGAAGGGATCACATACAGACATTGCACAGGGACACTGGTTACAAGTTTGGATTTCTTTGCACTCTGTAAATTATCTTTGGAGAATGTTTCCTAAATCGAGATGAAACTTCAAACTTGGACATATTACACCAGTCTTGAAAATATTACAACCATATCTCTTTTTAAACCATAGATCTAAGTTTGAGATACAAAGTTCTAGAACCATCGTGAAGCACATCTATCACAATGCCATGACATCTCGGAACACTCTTGATACAGACACAGCTATCTATGGCCAAAATGAAAATGACATAATTTACGGAGCTATGTGCAGTGGACTTTCACAATAACTACTTGTTACCATCCTCTCTACAGTATCATATGATCAGGAATCGTGACGTTAAACAACACAAAACATGCCCATGAAAAAAGTCTTGAACAGTTGGTGATAAACATTGTCAATATTTGTCCATAAGCCTATATGACAGTAAATATCAGGCAAAAGATCGTCAGTGCAGAGAATGACTATAGAGATGAAACCCTCTCCAAACCTGTAAGGAACACAAAGTGAGGGGGCTTGCCTGTGGAAAAGGACCTACTCACTGTAAGGAACACAAAGTGAGGGGGCTTGCCTGTGGAAAAGGACCTACTCACTGTAAGGAACACAAAGTGAGGGGGCTTGCCTGTGGAAAAGGACTTACTCACTGTAAGGAACACAAAGTGAGGGGGCTTGCCTGTGGAAAAGGACTTACTCACTGTAAGGAACACAAAGTGAGGGGGCTTGCCTGTGAAAAGGACCTAGCTACTGTAGGAACACAAAGTGAGGGGGCTTGCCTGTGGAAAAGGACCTAGCTACTGTAAGGAAAACAAAGTGAGGGGGCTTGCCTGTGGAAAAGGACCTAGCTACTGTAAGGAACACAAAGTGAGGGCTTGCCTGTGGAAAAGGACCCTGGTTGACCCGGCTGCATGTACATGGCTGGGTTCTGTGGACCCTGTAACGGGCCAGGGAGTCCTGCAGGTCCTGGGGCAACGTCCATGGCTGGGGGCTGACCCTGCTGGGTCATGGCAGAACTGGTGTAGCTTCCCATCTGCTGGGGCGCTGCTGACCCGTCTGCTGGCTGGGGGCCGGGCATGTAGCCAGGCATCATGCCCGGGGGACCCTGGGGGCCCTGTGGCCCCATGGAGGGAGGGAGGTTCTGGGGAGGCATCATGCCTGGTCCTCCCATCATCATGCCCCCAGCACCAGGCATGGGCTGCTGTCCGTACATCTGCTGTAAAGTCAAACACAATAATGTCAACACTCTCAAAAGGGATGCTCTATTCTGAAAACATTACACGTAACACCTCTTAACTTCTGTTGGAAAACTCAAAAAAATAAATACCGCAGACTCTCCAGTCAGCAGTATTTTCTTTTTCTCTTTTGTAACAAACATTGAAGTTAAGTTAAAGTCTGTCCCGAGCCTAAGGCTCATCAGGCCAGAGCTTATCCCGGTTTCTGTGGCGTTAAGCGACTGAGTCATAGACTCCCCCCTGGATAGGACGCCAGTCTATTGCAGGGTTAACCTCCAACACAGGGTTGGTACCCCTTTTACACCTGGGTGGGGTGAGAAAATAGCCGTAAAGTGCCTTTTCCATTGAAGACATTGTCTTTATTCTGCTATCTAGTGGTTGTTTTTACTTAAGGGGCACATGCTTTTAGTGTAAGTACTATGACTTCTCCCAACTCAAAAATGTTACACACTTCCCCAACTGAAAACTCTCCGACACAAGAACAGTTTTATCCCTAACACATCTTTACCATTCCATTTCTTGTTTTCCTACTATTCTTCAGCTAAAGCTCCAACATTCACCAATGGTGAAATTTTGCATAAGCAACTGTTTTCACCCACCATTAACCCTTTTTGTTCCACATAAAACTGAGCAATCTCAAGACTCATTCTTCACATCAAGTGGCAGTGACTGCTGAAAGAGGGTGAGGTCAGAAAAATAGTCATTAACATTTTGCTTCTCAATGGTATGTTGAGAAATTTGGTGTGCATGTTGCAAAATAACTTTGAAAGCAACTTGTAAATGCATGTAGAGAAAATCTGGTTAGTTTATAATAAGACTCACACACTACCACCCCTACCTTGACAATGACCCTACCCCCTCACACTCTGACCTGGGATGTTGTTTGTTTCCTGTGATCTGGTAGCGCTGCTTTTAATCAGCACTAACACACTTTCTCCTCCACTCACGCTGCTATCATAGTCGATTTCAATCTCATCACTATTCATCTTATTCTCATCTGAATCAGGCTACCACTCATCATCAGACCTGTACCTATTGATGTCAGTCATGAACAGTCACTCATGAACCTCAGAAATCGACAGACTTTTTTGATTTGCCATGTCACCTGCATCGAACACACAGTTGACATGTGGCATAGGAAGAACCAAAATTAATCTCCCTTCATATCAAAGGAAGTTTGCAAGGCTAACCGAACCTATTCATCTGAACCGAAAGAAAAGTTTGGGACACGAGCCCCTCATTGGATGGTCTCTTTGAAACCATGAGTACAGCGCCATTGACTCATACCGTGGGAAGGAATGTGTAAAGGTCACCACATTCCACCTTTGGAGATGGTGTCTAAACACACCACCTGCGTGCATGCTTTTTTAAAACAATACTGTCACTGGTTCTTTCTGGCACAAAGTAGCCTCCTCTTCTGAAAGGAAAAACAGGTTTCTAACGTGTGGGCAATATTTTCAGAGCGCATTCGCACATGGGGCCTTGGACAAGACAGGAGGCGTGGTGGAGTTACCTGAGGATAGCCAAAGGTCTGCATCTGGCGCATCTGGGCCAGCTGTTTCTGCTGCTCCTGCCTCATGGCCATCTCTCTCTCCTGCTCCTGCAAACGCTGCAGGGCTTGCTGGCGCTGCATCTCCAGGTATTCCTGCACACACACACACACACACACACACACACACACACACACACACACACACACACACACACACACACACACACACACACACACACCACACACACACGCACACGCACACACACCCCCCCAACACTTACTTCTTCAGTTAGCCACCATTTACTCTTACCCTAACAGGCAGTCTAGTCACTGACATCAATGCAGGTGTGCACTTGGTATTTGTGCAGGTGAGGGATTCAACTCGTGGGGGTCAAATACACACTGACACATGAGCAAAATACACAGTCTTGAACGAACACACACATGCACACACACACAAAACACACACACACACACACACACACACACACACACACACACACACACACACACACACACCACTCTAGATGGCTTGATGTAAAAAAGCAAATCGATGCTTAATGTACCATCTGGAAATAAAAATTTGATTGATTGATTGATTGATTGATTGACACACACACACACACAAACACACATGCATTCATTTAAGATCTTGAACAAACATGATATTCAAAATTTGGAATAAATAAAACAACCCTCACCCCCATTAACCTACAGCACACAATCTTCTGCCTATCAAACTGCTCCATTCACACTGTCTTACATGCTTTTTCTGACGCATGTCTTCCAGTTTCTGCATCATCTGGATGTGTCGCTGCCTCTCCAGCTCCTCAAGCTCACGACGTCGCTTCTCGCGATGTTCCTCACGTAAAGAATCCAGCGCTTCCCTGGCATCTCGAAGCTGAGCCAGCTTGTCCTGCAGACTCTCAAAGTAGGCTGTAACACAACAAAACAAAACATAAACAAAAAACACAACTGCCCCCAACCCCTACCCTAAAACAAAAAAGCAGAAAAAAAGACAGACATATTTTCTTACGATGCTCTCCAAGTTTCACCCCCTAAATTAGCCTAAGAACACACTAAATGGAAACGATAAATCGTAAGAATGACTACTAAACCTGCAGGAGACTATTTAGCTAATGTCAACCGTGGCTCAATCACTGCAATGATTTTTAAAAAAATGATACAGACAACCCAGAATGGCTGCAGTTCTCTAGAAATCACAGTGTATTTCAGACCTGAAAGGAGACGAAAGGCTGGAGCTTCATCCATTCAGCTGACCCCCTCACTCACTCACCTCGTTTGTCCTCCACGCCCTGTTGGTACTGCATCAGCTGGGGATGCATGTTGTTGATGACGCTGAACAGCGACTGCACCGACGAGTCGTTGGCGATGGGGCGGCCTCGCTGCGAGTTGCTGCGCATGCGGTTGACGAAGATCTCCAGGCTGCTCTGCAGCGCCGCGATAAATTGGCCCTTGTCTGCCTGCGCCTGCTCTCCGTCCTGACCGCGCTGATCCTGCTGTGGGTCCACACACATGTATCTATAGCACGTGGATACATGGAGTGTCATGGTCATAGGCCAGAAACATGGAAAAGTAATTTATCATTATTCTTTGTCAAGTCACATACTCATATATCCTCACCGACAATATAGTACTATATGATGGAAGTAAGCTTATTTTTATGAAAGCTTTTACATACCAAAAAAAAAAAGACTGGATTCAAATCTATCGTAACTGCTTAGATTTAACCACTGCCTTTTCAATGAGTATGGCTGCCATTTTTTTAATTTCCAACATTACCACAGCCAATATCTATAGCACCATTATCAGCATCTGCCTAACCGTTGAATATCAAACAACAGAGGAAAACCGTCTCTGATTCAGTGGCCCCTGCTGCTGGGGTCTCCATATGATTCCCTCAGTTTCTGTTTTTCCTCTGCTTACAAGCTTGCAGTGAGTTCATTTATGTCAACTTCAATACCTGGAAATTATAGGGACTGCCATTAGAGGCTAGGAATGCTGTGATAATGATGATGATGACGATCGAGGGTGGGCATTTCAGTCAGGCTGGATCTGTGACTGTGTGGATTCTGTCATCAGTGTAAAAGCTTAGTAAAACCCCTCCTGTGTTACGTGTGTATATGTAGTATATAACACCACTGCAGGAATCAAGCAGCCGCGAAGGGCCTCCTCTGTCTCGTGTCTTCACAGCAGCTTTACATAGATAACTGAAATACTCCCTGTTAACTTCAGACCACGACGGTGTGTCAGACCAGTAGCTAGCACATTATCATGATTATGGATAAATGAGCAGTATGGGAACAAAACCAATGGCACAAGAACTAACTGAAAAAAAAACCCAACCAGCCAGACACAATTTTGCTTACACAGAAAATGAGGAGGAAACAAAGAACAAAAACAAAAAAAAGCTACATAATCAGAAAAAGGGGAACAATGAGGAAAGAAAGCTAAGCAGAAATCAAAAGAAGTACATCAAAAGTGAATCAGCAGCAAGGAAGAGAAAGAAGAAAAAATATGAATGAAACAAGAGAGAGGTCACTGACCTCTGCCCCCTTCCCTGTGAGGTTAGGGGGGCCTGCTGCTTGAGGGGCAGAGGGAGCAACTCCACTGGACTCTGATTTCTTCTCCCAGTAGTTGCGGTTCAAGTACCGTGCCAACTCTGGGTCCATGTCTGTGGCGTCCATCCCACTGAACATCTGGTGGAAAAACAACAGTGACACAGATAGTTTAAAACAATCATCCCACTGAACACTGTTGAAAAACAACAGTGACACAGATAGTTTAAAACAATCATCCCACTGAACATCTGGTGGAAAAACAACAGTACTTGATGACACAGATAGTTTAAAACAATCATCCCACTGAACATCTGGTGGAAAAACAACAGTACTTGATGACACAGATAGTTTAAAACAATCATCCCACTGAACACTGTTGAAAAAGCAACAGTACTAATGACACAGATAGTTTAAAACAATCATCCCACTGAACATCTGGTGGAAAAGCAACAGTGACACAGATAGTTTAAAACAATCATCCCACTGAACATCTGGTGGAAAAGCAACAGTGACACAGATAGTTTAAACAATCATCCCACTGAACATCTGGTGGAAAAACAACAGTGACACAGATAGTTTAAAACAATCATCCCACTGAACATCTGGTGGAAAAACAACAGTGACACAGATAGTTTAAAACAATCATCCCACTGAACATCTGGTGGAAAAACAACAGTGACACAGATAGTTTAAAACAATCATCCCACTGAACATCTGGTGGAAAAACAACAGTACTTGATGACACAGATAGTTTAAAAAACAATCATCCCACTGAACATCTGGTGGAAAAACAACAGTGACACAGAAGTTAAAACAAAATCCACTGACCATCTGACACTTGACCAGTAGGTTAGACGAATATCCACTGACTGCTGGGAGAGAGAAACCACGATTGACACAGTAGTTGGTTAAACAACCCATTCCCAACTGAACATCTGGTGGAAAAACAACAGTGACACAGATAGTTTAAAACAATCATCCCACTGAACACTGTGAAAAACAACAGTGACACAGATAGTTTAAAACAATCATCCCACTGAACATCTGGTGGAAAAACAACAGTACTTGATGACACAGATAGTTTAAAACAATCATCCCACTGAACATCTGGTGGAAAAACAACAGTGACACAGATAGTTTAAAACAATCATCCCACTGAACATCTGGTGGAAAAACAACAGTGACACAGATAGTTTAAAACAATCATCCCACTGAACATCTGGTGGAAAAACAACAGTGACACAGATAGTTTAAAACAATCATCCCACTGAACATCTGGTGGAAAAACAACAGTTGACACAGATAGTTTAAAACAATCATCCCACTGAACATCTGTGGAAAAACAACAGTACTTGATGACACAGATAGTTTAAAACAATCATCCCACTAAACACCTGTTGCAGTGTTGGACAAGCAAAGGTATTTGACCACAGAGATAGTTTAAAACAATCAATGCGATCTTCCAACACACAGCCAGACCGCTTTCTTTTTTTGGAAAAAAAATTAACCCGTAAAGATACTGAAAGCAAACATTAGGAATAAAGGGCAAAGATGAATGAATTGCATAATCAGCGTATTTTCATGTTAATTTAGTTCACAATGGTGGTTTACGGCATTTGAGGTTTGTTTTTAGTTTTTGACTATTCTAAATCTACTATTCTGAGTTTTGAGCCTAAAAACTATCAAAACTAGAAACAAAACAATAACCAAACATTTAAAAAGAAGATAAAATCAGAAAAAAAATCAAATGTGACTATTACTACCCCCAACAACACACACACACACACACACACACACACACACACTCACACACACACACACACACACACACACACACCACACACACACACACACACCACACACACACACACACACACACACACACACACACTCACACACACACACACACCACACACACACACACACACTCACACTCACACACACACACACACACGGATCATCAGCTCAGTACTCACCATGGTGGGGTCACTAGGAGCAGAGGAGTGGCCAGTGCCCCCTGCCTGAGGTACTCCATACAGCTTCTGCAGCCGCTCACGCTGAAAACACAGAGTAACACAGCACAGGTTGTCTGGTTAGCTAGATGGCAATGAGATCCTGGGCAATGTAAAGTATTAAACAGCATATCACTTGCGAAAAGACAAGATTGTAAGTGGTGTGAATAAATTACTATTTGTGGCGATTGAAAAGTGCAAAAACAGACTGAGGGCTGACCCTAAGATAAGACTGTGACACTGAACACCTCAGTATGAATTCTGAGGAACATGATGATAGCATTTTTAAAGATATTTCTTTTTATGTTCTTTGTACATTTTACTCTTTCTTTTTTCTTTGGGGTACTGTTTGGTTGTTTGCTGGTTATTGTCTACATGTCCTATGTGTCAATCTAAAAAAACCCAAAGTGGTGTGTTTTAGATGTCAATATCTCAAATGAGTGAATACTTTTTTCTTTTTTTTTAAAAATTGTGTTTGAAAACAACACGGATAAAACAACCTAGTAATGCATAGTATTTTGAAGTAATTTATTTTGCTGTATTTCATGACAAGTGTATTATACTTGATTGTATTGTGTCATGTTGCACTGTGTGGCATTGCACTATGTTGCATTACACCAACCTGTATTCTAGTTCTACCATAGTGCACACTAGTACTGATTCTTAAGGTACAGTGCCAAAGCCACTGCTGATTACTTCACACAAAGATCAGGCTGCTCTCCCAAAGGAAACAGCACTGCTATTGCATCAGTGCATGTACTGTCACAGTATTGGCAATCTTTCTTTTTCTCCTCAGTCTGAGTATCGTTTTGGGTCTACAAAATGTTTTTTCCCTCCAGAATATTGCCATGGACAAATCACTTTAACTTATGTTTTTGTTTGATCATATATTAAATTTATTTGGATGCCACACTGAGATTTTACTCTATTGTACTTCTAATTTAAAAGACTGCTAGCACAGTAACTACACTATTGTTAAAACCTGACAACACGAACGGAGGAAGAAAATGTGGGATCAGTCCAGGTTTAATTTAACCATAAACCTATTGTATGATGGACAGGTGCATTACTGGAAATGTCTTGGCCATAAAGCTAAAATCTAATGAGCTGAACCAACTGACCAATAATGATATTGTAATGAATAAGTCTAATAATCTATCCGAATCAACCATCAGAATACAAAATTTTTTTGATGTGAGTCTTCACAGTGTCATTAACCCCCCCCCCCCCCCACCAAAAATCTGAAATTTTGGGTTTTCAAATTTTTTTTTATAGGTTGGCATATTTCTAAAGCAATTCATTACTGCAGGGTATATAATGTTTAAATTATAGTTTGCATCTAAGTATTCTGAATTATAATGTCTTTTATATTGAATACTGTTGTATTTTTGGTATCATTCAAAAGGCATTTTCTGTTATCATAATATCACTTTTAAATCGTCATTGTTGTTTTTTTGCACAACATGGTGGCCACTGTGAAGGTGACCTTGTCATAGGCAAAGATGTTGAGATGGGGAATGAAGAAATGATTGCCTCTGATCTTGGCATTTGAATTTAAAATAGCTTGAACAATTTTCAATTTAAACATTAAATTTTAAAGAGGCAACAGCCCATAGATATGTTTTCTGGGGTCAGCAGAGCTACACAAAATTATGATTCACTGATTGATGATCGAAAAATTGCATGCAATCTACCTCCCCCCTCCACTCTCACATGTGGAAATTTTGAAAACATAATTCTAAAGAGAAGTGGGGTGCATAAGCAAAAATATCTACACAGAATTATTAACTATGAGCTTTTTCTTTTTCGCATTCTATTATGATGAAACAAGGGAAAAAATACAATCAATCTATCATGCAAAAAGAAAACAAAAACACTGCATGCAGACAGATAGTAGTTTAGAAATCGATCCGCTACCTGTTTGAAAGTCTTTTGAAAAAGATATGTTCAACATATCACTCTGTGACAATGTCAAAACTCAGCAAAAGTATCAGACTTGATTTTTTTTTTCTTTCTGGGTAGCCTCCACCTGCACCCATCATAATTTTTTTTTTTTTTTTTAAATGTTCCTATTCTTTTTTTTGTTGTTTGTTTTGCTCTTGGTTTGTTTTACACTTGATTCCTCCTTTCACCAGCAGTGTTTTTCATAGAGTTGTATAACACACACTCTTGCAGAAAACAGGATACCTGCACCTACCAAAGCAGAAGACATACAGACACCAGCTGGTGTGCCAAAGTGGTCAGACTCATAACTGGCATAAGAGTGTGTATCTTTATTAATTCTGTTTTTTCCTGGAGCACTGACAGACTTCACTCAAAGCTGTCACCACACACTGATTAATATTACTGATAATGTCAACAATTATTGGTTTTCAGAATGTTTATGTTGTTTCAACAGTTTGTGGTTGTGAAACTTTTACAGAGCTACTAGCATCATTTCAAAATCAACTGTGATGTGCAAGCGTCTGTGCCTTTGTGGAAACTAAAGTATCTTTCTGCTGTTATAACTTTATATTGGCAGTCAAAGCAAATCACTGCTTGGATTTCTTACTAAAATATTAGCTACCAATAACAACCTCTTTTTCATAGCAAAGAAACAGTCTAAAAAGAAAAAAAAGAAAAAAATAAACAGTAAAAAATAAAATCATGCTTTTGAACTAAACAAATATTCCAACCTCACTCTCTTTTCGCCAATACTGCAAATCACACAGTAATTTCTTTCCTTTTTAATTACAATAAAAATGCGATCAACAAAAGAGATAAATCTGACCTCACAAAATCGACCAAAGGCCAATATTTTCAAGCTAGTGATGTATGATAAGCCAACCCAACTGCTGGTGTACAGTACACCATGACATTCTACTAGGCCCTTAACCAGAAAAGTCTTAGGGGTGCTGCGCTAAAAACACCACAGTTGTCTCCATTTCTCCCAGTTGTATGCCAATGTCTAGGATATCTGGGTTTCAGCAAAACTTTTCTTTTTTTGTGGGGGGGGGGGGGGGGGAGGGAGGAGGGGAGCGGGGTGTTCCTTCAGTAATATCCGCCACCTAATCTTTGTCTGCTTCGTCTTCCATCAGCCCTATGTTGTACAAAACGGTCTTTAAAAGAACGTCAAGTCTTGTGACAGCTTTCTGTTCTTGACCACTGTAAGTGTGTAAGGTCTCTGCTGAGGTCTGTGGCTTGTCAGATGATGATGTGCACTTTCCCATTCATCACTGGGGCAGTCCTGGAGGGAGTCATAACAGCAATTCTCCTGTTGCCTGCATTTCACCAGCTTCACTTCTTCTCTGCAGAATTTCTGTTAAGTCTTAAGACCAGGGACTTGCATGCATTTTAGAAGAGTGAACTGAAAGAACCAATGTACACAGTAGCTTCAGTTTTGTCTTCAAACTGATGTTTCTATCCAAAGTATTTAGACCGGATAAATTTTGAAAGCTTTGTCATTGGATAAATTTTGAAAGCTTTGCCACTGGATAAATTTTGAAAGCTTTGCCATTGAATAAATTTTGGAAGCTTTGCCATTGAATACATTTTGGAAGCTTTGCCATTGCTGATGATATCTGTGCAGCTCTTAGATCACCTCTGTTTTTGACCCCTTCTTGCAGACGATGGACTCTGGAATGAATAACTACAATACTTTTCTGGAATTTTTTTGTCAGACTACATCATAATGATGTAATTATAATGATTTTCATTGGTGTCATCATCACCATCATTAAACAAATTGCACAACAGAAAGATGTGGAGTGGGGGTATTGTCAAAATGCATCTAATGCTACTTTCCAGCAGAATTTGCATTTTACTTTTGAACACATAGTGATATACTATAAATCAATATCATATGGAGGATGTGTATGCTCTCTCTCTCTCTCTCTCTCCTCCTCTCTCTCTCTCTCTCTCTCTCTCTCTCTCTCTCTCTCTCCTCTCTCTCTCTCCTCTCATCCCCTCTAACACACACACACACACACACACACACAACACACACACACACACACACACACACACACACACACACACACACACACACACACACACACATTAAGTCATGGCAAATTTCTCTACATGAAATTGGGCTGTTCTCCCTCAGGAGAGTGCGTCGCCACAAGAGCAGCACCACCCATTATGTTATTTTTCTTTTCTCCTGTTTGGAACTGTATTTGTTTCCCTATCAGAGTGGCTTTTTTGTACAGAATTTTGCCAGGGACAACTCTCTTGAAGTCTTGTTTCTGTGGGTTATTTTACATGTATGTGCTAAACAATTTTGTGTAACACATGGGGCTTCAGTTTGTCATCTTATCTGAAATACTAGCACCCAGACCACCACTCATGGTCTAATGCATGGGGGAAAAGTTTTGGGCCCAAACAGGGTTCGAACCATCACACACTTCTGACCCAAACTTTTTGCCTTCTAGGCAGGCGTGTTACCTCTAGACCACTGATCCACCATACATGTAAACATACACCCAATAGCATACCAGGAAATGGCCAAACAAAATATTTTTTTTATATGTTCCTAAGTTTTCATTAACAACATGTTTTTAAGTTTTAATGACCCAAGACAATTTCATTAATAAAGTCTGCATCGTTAAGGTAGCTTTCAGAACTTGTCCACAACATGCAATCAATTTACTTCAGACAGGATAAATCAAATGCTTGCTAGATCTTTGATGAACCAAAGATGAACCTTGGTTTTTGATTAACAATATATCTGTTTATCAGAACTTCAGAATGAAATCTCTTTCATAAGTTTTCAACTCATCAACATGTTTTTGAAAATACTAATCTTGGAAGTACATTGGATATAACTTATAAGTTATAAGAAACAAAACAAAACAACTACAGAACAGCACACAACTTCTTTCTATAACTTAACAATAATAACAATAATAATAAGAAAAGGCAATGCTATTTGTTTTAGTGGATACAAACAACAAGGCATACCTCTTTTTCCTTAGATTCTGCTTCTGAGCGGATATGGCCAAAGCAAGCTGAAGTTCTTCTTCTTCTGCAGTCAGAGGTTGAACCTTTAAAAGTGAATGAAATCATTTTATGAATGAATTAATGTAATTATGTATGATTGATTGATTGATTGATTGATTGATTGATTGATTGATTGATTGGATGGATGGATCGGATGGATGGATGGATGAGGATGGATGGATGATGGATGGATGGATGGATGGATGGATGGATGGATGGATGGATGGATGCACAGTATACAGGCTACAGAAATGAATACGTCAAATGAATGAGACAATCAATCATTGAATCAATCACGATTCTTCATTCACCCAGCAGTCAAAAAAAGAAATGACGTTGTACCAGTCAAATAAATATAGACCCTGGTAATAATAACTCAACTGAACTGAACTCAACTGTCTCCATCGCTGCTGTCATCAATAGAAGCTTCACATTATTCATAATGCTACCAGGATTCGCCATCTTTCTCTGTCTAGAGCTGCTGAGTTCTATACTACTCATGTAATGTAGGGCTCCCTCCCAAACCACTGATCTGAGTGGTGTTGGCAATGTATGGTGATGGTGGTAAATGATTTCTGAAGTAAAATAAGTTTTAAAAGTGTTGAGCTCATGATCTGAAATGTGGCAGCCCATATTTGAGCATCCACCAACTTTTGACCAAAGCACCCATTTGAGAGGATTTTCCCCCTTGATTTCACATCAGCAATGAACTTAATCCCCATTAAATCTTTTGGAAGAGACCATATAAGGCTATATTATTATATACCACGGTCACTTGTGCAAATGCACTGACTAGTTACTATAATATATAATGTATCAGAATGAGATTATCACCTTGTTGGCTTGTGCACACGCTAAAACCCATTCTACTTTTTGGAAGAGTAGGACATTGCATGCTGGTAAGAATGGATGACAACATCTTTTAAA
>CM060318.1:83615742-83630742 GCA_030674155.1 Stramonita haemastoma | reverse complement strand
GTTTCACGTGCTGTGGTACCTTACAGCAAGACACTTTTCAGAATTCAAAAGTGTCAATTGCATTCAAAGGAATATTTGATATCCCTGTGGCCTTTTCAATAATTTCAGTCCCGGTTTGGGTTTTCAGTTCTTCCCTTGTAATCATCTGTCCTCTATCCCATATCAATTATCTGTGCATTTCTGGAAAAGTGAAAATCTGCCTCCATAAATGGGAGCTCTCTACCAAGAGTTGCTCTCTTATTGAAGAAGCCACACTGTCATCACACGCTATCAAAGATGACGAAAATCACCAGTTTACTATCATTGTACACTTTCCCTTTGATGGTCCCTAGGTAGTTTGCATTTGAAATAACCTTCTTTCTCAGCCGGACAGCCTAGTAATTGAAGCTTTATCATATCATCCTCATTAATTCTATTTTGTGAGGAAATGGTTTGTTCTACAGTTATATTCAGGTCACATTTATTCTAAGCAAGAAAAGAAAGCAACAAAAAATACAAAAAAGTCTAGGCTATGTAGACTCAGTATTCTGAAAGCATCCAAGTACATCTCTTTCTTTCTTTTCTTTTGTTGTTGTTGTTAATTTTGTTGTTTGCTTGTTCTATATCGACGAGTTTAGAGTTCTTGCAATGGATATTAATTCTATGCTGTATATCCCATGATCGTGTATTTAATTTTGTAGCATACAAAATAGGTAATCTGTTGAATTAACATGTCATTTTTGAAAGAGGTTTTTTTTTTGTTTTGTTCGGACCTTACGGTTGAGGAGAGTGAAGTGGACCCTGCACAGTGCACAGTCACTGCCGTCCATCAGCTCTGGAGCTTTCTCCGTCACGTACATAGCATCCGTCTCTTCTAGTGCCGGAAACTGGAAACCTGTCAACACACACACACGCACGCACGTACGCACGCACACAAGCACGTACGTACGCACGCATCACGCACGCACACACATACACGTACATGCACACACACGCACGCACCACACACACACATGCAACGCACGCACGCACGCTCGCACACACGCACGCACAGACACAGGTAGACAGACACACATGCAAGTCCTCGCAAGTTCAGCAGTGGATCGGTGGTCTGAAAGTAATGTACATGTATAGAAAGCGAGAACTCAAGGGTTCGATCCCCCGTGTGAACCCGAACTTTTCTCTCATCCATCAGACCTTGAGAGGTGATTAGGATGCTGATCTTTTGGAGCCCCCCCCCCCCTTCCCCTATGCGCAACACACATTTCGTAAAAGAACCCACGGCGGCAAGAGAACTGTCCCTGGCAAAACTCTGTTGAAAAAAGGGAAACGAACACACACGTTGTCGCGCTTGCTTCGCACACACAATACAAACACATACGCACGCACACGCGCGCACACTCACGCGCACACACACACACGCGCGCGCGCGCCACAACACACACACACACACACACACACACACACACACACACACACACACACACACACACACACACACACACACTTCATTCAGCTGAGACTATAAACCGAGGTCCCGTGCGCAAACACATGCAGAACATCTTGCGAACACGTTAAAACCGGTTACGCTTTTCGGAAGAGTAGGCCATTGTGTACCAGTGGGAACGGATGACAAAATTGACAAAACTGCATACACACAGGGGCTGGTTGTAAAAAAGCACAGGAGTACTTATTCCATTATCCTCGAAATAAAAGAATAACTACACACACACACACACACACACACACACACACACACACACACACACTCACAACACACACACACACACACACTCACACACACACACACACACACACACACACACACACACACACACACACACACACACACACACACACAGGATAAACGAGAAACAAGCAGTGTGTGCCATAACCATCGATTTTCAGCATTAACTGGTAAGTGTCGTCCACGATTTTGTAAGTGGGATCATTGCGAAACACATGGGCCCAGGTCTGCACCAACTGTAGAACTTTTTCCTTCACTGGGTCAGGTCGACTCTGCACACACACACACACACACACACACACACACACACACACACACACACACACACACACACACACCACCACACAAACGCACAGCACGCACGCACGCACGCACGCGCACACAAATACACACACACACACACACACACACACACACACACACACACACACACACACACACACACACACACACACACACACTTGATGGCTTAACAAAGAAAAAGCAAATGCATTGCTTATTCAATGTGCTATCTGAAAATAAAAATTTGACTTTGACTTTGACTTTGACTTTGACTTTGACTTTCACACACACACACACACACACACACACACACACACACACACACACACACACACACACACACACACACACACACACACACACACGGCAAACACACAATCCCAACCTAACATGCCTACGTGCTAGAATATAGACTATACGTACAGCTTGTTGCCTTAGGAAGTTCATGAACTCTTTGGAGGCAATCTCTCGATGAACAGGAGCACCACAGTTCTTGACACACATCTCCAGAACCTGACCAAGAAAAAAACCAACAAGAAAATTCCAGCACTCCTAACGACTTTAATTCTCTAGGACTTCAGAGATAAGTCCTAAGCTGAGAGCTGTTGGGGCATGGATAGCTCAGTGGTCAGAGCGCTCGCTTTCCCCCAGCCAATGTTAAGCAGCGTCGAGAGTGGTTACCAGTTGGATGGGTGACCGTTTGCGCGCCTTGATTTCAGTACAGTTCCCCCAGTTCACCCAGCTATAAATAGGTACCCGTCCTCTTAAAGGTCAGGGAAGATAAAGCAGCGAGGGAGAGGAGATTGGCGCCACCCTCAGCATGCTGGCCCCTAGAGAAGTTGAGGTCTCTGATGCATCGCTTCCCTACGACCTCATAGGTTATGGGACACCTTTACCTTTTTTATGCTGAGAGCTTTCTGAGCATAGTGGATCGATGGTCCAACGGCTGCACTCCCATAATTATAAAGAAAAAAATTTGCAGACGCGAAATCAGTCTGAAGCTGTACTGCAAATTCTATTCTCACATCTACGAGAGCATAAGCTGTGGTTTAGGGGTATAGCCTTTCGGGTGAAACGAGTAACAAACCAAATCCAGAGTGCATTATAGATTTAGCACACGGTAAAGAGCCCATGGCAACAAAATGGTTATCCCTGATAAAATTCCGCAAAAGCGCGGCTACACTGATAGGAAAATAAAATGTTTACAGATAGGGGGAAAAAAGTGGCACTGCACTCGTGGTGACATGCCTAATCCGGAGAGAGCAGCCCGCATAAAAACATAGCAACATAACCAAGGCCATTAAGAGCAACCTAAAAGAGAAGAAGCAAGAAAACAGACTCTCTCTCT
Organism: Stramonita haemastoma; assembly: GCA_030674155.1. NCBI lineage: Eukaryota > Metazoa > Mollusca > Gastropoda > Neogastropoda > Muricidae > Stramonita > Stramonita haemastoma. Next base: position 83,627,386 of record CM060318.1, on the reverse strand, counting down.
CTCTCTCTCTCTCTCTCTCTCTCTCTCTCTCTCTCTCTTCTCTATTCTATTTATATATTATATTATATTCTCTCTCTCTCCTCCATATATATATATATATATATACTCTCTCTCTCTCTCCATATATATATATATATATTATATATATATATATATATATTATATATATATATATATATATTAATATATATTATATATATGTATAATCATAAGGCAAATATTTTTGTTACTGAATAAGACAGAAAAGAAAGAAATCAGAACAAAAAAGGGATAGAAAAAAGAAATAAAGAAACTTACATTGAGAGCGTATGTCGTCACATGTGGGTTATCAGAGGCAATCTTCTTTTTGATAGCTTGTACAGCAGTTTTAGGCCTGAAAAAAAATCGGGAAAATAGTTCTTCTGTTTTATTCACACGCACTGTGAGTTCATATTTAAATACAAATCCCATGACCTTTCATGCTGCTAAAAGCCTAGCCTACCGCAAAAGCCAAATCTAGGTTGTGATCAATGATTTGTAAATTTAGTTACATCTATGATTCTCTATTGATCTGGTTAAAATAGCCATCGAACTAGCTTTAAAAAGAACGCACTAACAAACTATTAAGTAGCCAACTAAATGGCTAACTAGCTGACAGACCGACAGACTGACTAACTGACTAATTAACTAGCTAGCTGGCTTGCTAACTAACTAACTAACTAGCTAGCTAACTAGCTAACTTACTCATTAGCTAACTAGCTTGTAATGATTAACTAAGTAACTCACTAGTAACTACAAACTAACTCATAGCTAACTAGCTTGCTAACTAACTAACTAACTACTAACTAACTATAACTAACTAACTAACTAACTAACTAACTCTAACTAACTAACTCGCTAATCGCTAGCTAACTAATGACCTAACCAGGTAACTAACATATCAACTTAGTAGGCATCCGTCAGCCTCGGAAGACAATGGAGTTGGGCTCTAGGCTCTAGAACGCAAAGCCTGGCTAAGTAAGTTTGGAAGGCAAGCTGTTACCCATGCAGCAGACCCCTAACCCCCTCTCCACGTCGATGGAATGGTCCTTTGGAAAGGCAGTCTCCGATACCAATGGTTTCAGTGCCGTTGCAGGAGCCGCCAGAGCTATGCCATAATAATTATAGGCCTACAGCCCCGAACCGCCCTGGGGTCTCCAACTCCCCGATTTTTCATCAGGGAAAAATGGTGTCTAAACACACACCTATGTGCATGCTGTTTTTTTTTTATATAAATTTTGTTGTCATCCACTCTTACCGGCACACAATGGCTTATTCTTTCGAAAGGCAGGAACGTGTTTTTAACGTGTGCGCAAGATGTTCTGCGTGCCTTCGCCTTGCTTTATAGTCTCATCGGAATGACTCTGATATTCAGTGAATATTTTTCCTCAAGCTGTGAAGAAATCGCGAGGCTGGGAATCGAACCCAGAACCTCACTTGTTGGTAGGCGAACGTCTTAAATATCCTGCCACGTTCCTACTCAATTAATTAAGTAACGAATGAACTATTTAACAACAAAGATGGCACATCAAACAATGTGAGTGAAATGCTCGCATTGCAACAGCAACATCTGCTCTAGTCAGACTCGAGAAATCATCAGAAGCAACAACATCATGCTTCTGCACCAAATACCACCTTTACAAATCCCTCGTGATATCTATCCTCCATATATGGCTGTGAATCATGGACTCTGACAGCATGTTAGAGAGGAGAATCCAAGCATTCGAGAACACAGTGCCACAGAAGTACTCCTATGTGAAAGAAGAAATCAAAAGCGTGTGGGCCCCCAAGAGCCTTTGCTCTCCACCATAAAGAGGAGAAAGCTGATGTGGTTTGGTTCACACCCACAAGACAACAACCCTAGCAAAAACCATCCTGTAAGGAACAGTCGAGGGCAAGAGAAGAAGAGGCCGCCAAAGAAATCATGGTTGACAACATCAAAGATGGACCGCCCCAACCCTGCACCACCCATACTAGCCACACAGGATCGTGAAGCATGGAAAAAAATCTCTGTTGCGTCTTCTCTCATGTCCCCCTACGTCCTTTGGGAATGGGACTGAGGAGTGAGTGAGTGAACTATTTACTGCATGTTTGCGTGACTGACAAATGAATGCCTAAGTTAAAAAAATGTAACCATGTAATAGCAAACAGCTAACTAACTGCCTAACTGACGGACTGACTGACTGACTGACTGACTGACTCAGTAACTGACTGACTGACTGACTGACTGGCTGGCTGACTGACTGACAGACCAGGTCCTGATTAACTGACTGACAAACTATCAGTCTGATTGAATGGCTGACAGACTGACAGTTTGCTGAGTAACTGGTTGACGAATAAACAACTAACTGACTGGCTGACTGACTGACTAACCAGTTCACTGATTAAACTGACTGACAAATTATCAGTCTGACTGACTGGCTGACTGACTAACCAGTTCACTGACTAAGTAACTTGCATAGTAGCTAAATAACTGATTGATTGACTGAATATCCAAGTAAGTAAGTAAGTAAGTAAGTAAGTAAGTAAGTAAGTAACTCACTCACTCACTCACTCTCACTCACTCACTCACTCACTCACTCTCACTCACTCACTCACTCACTCACTCACTCACTCACTCACTCACTCCGTAAGTGACTGACTGACTGACTGCCTGGCTGGTTGGCTGACTGACTGACTAACTGACCAGTTCAACTGACTGACTGACTTACTAACCAATCAACCAACCAACCAAGCAAGCAAGCAAGCAAGTAAGCAAGCAGCCAACCAGCCAACCAAGTAATCAACCAAGCAACCAACCAAGCAACCATAACCCCCTCACTCCCTCACTAACTCGCTACTTCACCCACTCACCGACTAGCCAAGGAACTAAATCAAAGGCCCATAATTGTTATGGTGCATACAGTGAGTACTTCCTCTTCAACGATACACCTTGCACTATCGTATAACTGTCGCGGTCTTTTTTTCCCCTGACGTTACGTTGTCGCATTATAGCCTAATTATGATTTCAACAGCTTCTACGAAATTGAGGCAGCTGGCTGACGCAAATCATTACACAAGCTTTAATACAGCTAGACTAAGCATAAATCTGTCGAGTTTACCGTCGCCCTGGGGGGATTACAGTGTTTTAAGCAGCAGAAGTTTGAGACTGCAGTCACATCACGGAAACTATACATACTGAAGATGCCAACAGAAGTCCCGCTTTCTACAAGGAATAAGAGGGGGGCATCAAAGACAAGAGCTGGTGATTGGTAATGACATAAATCACGCACGAGTGGCCAGGAAACGTCAACAGACTTAGTGAAGGTGTTTAATATTTAGTAGCTGTACGTATTCATTGGGAAACCGTTTGCGTAAGACTTTATGCTGGTACACAGGGTTCATTGTCATGTCATTCTCTGTCTTTGTCTGTCTGTCTGTCTGTCTGTCTGTCTGTCTCTTCTCTCTCTCTCTCTCTCTCTCTCTCTCCTCTCTCTCTCGTCTGTCTTATTACCTTGCTATTAGGGTTGCTGTCATATTTCCTTAATTTATTTTTTATATCTATATTCCTCACGGCAAGGGTCGGATGAAAAAACGTATTTAATACTTACTCTGTGACCCTTGAAATATAAAGATTATTCATTAAAAGATCGTTCATTCATTCATTCATTCATTTCATTCTCTCTCTCTCTCTCTCTCTCTCTCTCTCTCTCTCTCTCTCTCTCTCTCTCTCTCTCTCTCTCTCTCTCTCTATATATATATATATATATATATATATATAATCAGTCTGTCAGTCTGTCTGTCTGTCTGTCATGTAAGATTCAAGTTGAACGAAAAAAGCAGCAGAAAAACACAAATCATTATTGTATTGACCGCTTTGATTTTCTCCTAGGTTTCTGTTGAGTTTCCTCTTGTTTGCTGCTAAACTAAAAGACGAGACAGAAGAGTCAGATTCTCACTGGACATCGTTTTGTCGGATAGCGTCCACGATCTGTAGTGTCAGTTCTAGGTCTGGCTCCAGCAGCAGATGGCTTGTAGCCTTTTCTAATAAACAGATGAACAAATAAACATGGAGTAAAACAGTAACATTAAAGAAAACTCGAAAGAAAGATGGATAGAAAAAACAAAACAGTAGGAAGAAAGATGCCAAAAAAAGAAGTAAGTAAAGAGAAATAAAGAAAGAAGGAAAAGGAAAAAAGGCAAAAAAAGAAAGAAAAAGGAAGGAGAAAGGCAGACAAAAAAGAAAGAAAAAAAAGGGGAAAAATGCTGACAAAAGAAAGAAAAAATAGAAGGGAAAAAAGGAAGAAGAAAAAAGAATGGGGAAAAAATATTTGACTTCAGCAACAACACCAAACGAAAGAAAGAAAAGAGAAGGAAACAAAGAAGGAAAAGAAAATTAATGAGATAATTATGCAAAAATAGAAAGAATGAACACAAAAAAAAGAGCAGAAAATGACAAACTCAAAAAAAATTATCTCTTTTCCCTCTCCCCCACCAAACATACAAACACATAACTTTTCTTTTATTCTGCTCCACTGTGTTGTATTTATTCATTGATTGCGCTGATTTACATTGCAAACTTAATCTCTGCTTGTTTGCTCATTAAAAAATGATAAAACCCTTATCAAAGAATAACGGTAAAGTCATTGAAACACACAAACTTGAGCCAACTCATAGGTAAAAAGGTAAAGGTGTCCCATAACCTATGTGGTCGTGGAGCGAGGCATCAGATACCTCAACTTCTCTAGGGGCCAGCATATTGAGGGCTGCGCCCATCTCCTCTCCCTCACTGCTTTACCTTCCCTGACCCTAAAGAGGCCAGGTACCCATTAACAGCTTGGTGAACTGGGGAGATTGTACTGAAGCCAAGGCATACCTTTGACTTAGGGAAAGCTAGTGCTCTGACTACTTTGCCATCCGCCCCGCCAACTCATATAGCGTTCTAAAAACAAATCTGGATCTAGCTGTAGATGACTAGATATATCACAAGCATTTAGTTGTATAGATACCCCCCAAAAAAACCCCACAAAAAACAAAACAAAACCAAAAAGCAAAAAAAACAACAAACCAACAGAAAACCACAACAAAACAAAACAAACGAACAATACAACAACAAAAAATATAAGGACTGGATCAAGTTTGTAATTAAAATTTTAAAAAAGGCCCACAAAACCTTTTCTTTTTCGAAAAGTAAATTAGTTCTGCAAATGAACGTCTAGATCTAATACTATTTTAAAATCACAGATCTATTTATAGTATATAACCCGCATTAAAACAACAAGGATTAAAACAAGTCTTCTTATTCCCATTAGGCCTATATCTTACCTAATAACTTGTCGAATGCAGAACCACGAAACATTTTCTGAAGTTTTGGCGAGTAAACAGCAACACTGGATTTAGCTCTGTTCGTCTGCTTGGAAATGAAATAAGCTAACTGAATCACATATCATTTTTGAAAAGCGCAAAGAAAAACTAATTATTCTATTCAAGAAAAGATAATCGAGAGATGTAATGACGTCATGACGAGTACGTCATTTTGTGAAAGAGTTAGAATAGAAAAAATAGGGCTTAGGTATATCTAGATGCACCATACTTGACCCCAACAATGTAGATTCCTATTTTGAAGATTCATTCATTGAAATTGCAAGCATTTCAGTTTCAAAGGTTTTGCATTCTTACAGGGGTGGCTCTCTAAGGCAAGACTAGGAACCAAGAATGGGTGTAGATGTAGGGAGGGGGTAATGCAGCTAAAACGAAGGCCTGCTCCGACTGTCCATCGTCCTGTCTGCAGTGATGCCCTAGTGTTCTTTTCGTGACTAGCTTGCAGAATCACGAGTCAGTAGGGTGAAGACACCGGGTATGCCCCCCTCCCCCATAAAAAAGTAGCGGGTGGGGAGTAGAGTAGAGTCTCTAGTTAGTCAACATCAACCATTCAATACCAAAAATCCTGGTGTTATTTTCAAACGTTTTTTTTTTTTTAATTCAGTTTATTTCTTGCTTGAACTATCAACTAGGTTTGATTCATAACTAGATCCACATATTATGAATTAATGTAGATCATAATAATTTATTACTGTATAATCATTATGCATGTTTAATTGCACATTACATTAAGCAGGGGTGGGGATAGCTCAGTGGTCAGAGCGCTCGCTTTACCCAAGCTAAGGCTAAGTAGCATCGAGCGTGGTTACAAATTGGATGTGTGATCGTTTGCACGCCTTGGCTACAGTATAGTCCCCCAGTTCACCCAGCTGTAAATGGGTACCTGCCCTCTTTAGGGTCAGGGAAGGTAAAGCAGCGAGGGAGAGGAGATGGGCGCCGCCCTCAATATGCTGGCCCCTAGAGAAGCTGAGGTCTCTGACGCCTCACTCCCCTACACCGTTAAATCCTGTTCTGTTTTTCGTAAGAATAGGCCATCGTGTGCCGGTTGGAACAGATGACAAGATTTACAAAACTGCATACACACGGGGAATGGATGTAAAAAAGCACACGAGTGCTCATTCCATTATATCCTGGACATAAAAGAATTTTTTTAAAAGAAAAGACTACATAGATTATGGGACACCTTTACCTTTTTTATTTTTTTTCTTTTTTAAATTGTGCAAACAGTTGATAAGTGTCCTGCAATGGGCAAAACTCGAAAATCATCATAATGCTCATGTTCAACATCTTTGAAAAAAAATCATGAAGCCAAAGCACATGATATACATAAAAATATTACATATAATTATACATAAAGGGCATTTGTATCAAAAAAATCACAATATTATTCTAAATATACCTTTATTATGTCTGGGAAAATCAATATAAATATGGCTACTTAAAGTCATGACAAATGAGACCCGTAATCTAGTTATCATATAGCTACATCTTTCATACGTATGACTGCTGAGCCAAATGTGAAAAATGGCGACCCAACAAGACAACAAAACAACGACGCAGTTCTTCTCTTTGTCTCTCGAGCTGTTACAGAGGTCAAAGACCAAAATCATAACTGTCAGCTGACCTTCAGGAGGGACATACAGCTACTGCAAACATCAACACTGAACTTCTCAACGCTCTGTCTCAGAACGTCCCTGTTGTTTCTGCTTACCACTCCTGGAACGCAGGATGTCAGTATGGTCACTATTTATTATTTATTTATTTTTTATTCACTATATTTAGCTATTTATTGATTTGCTTATTAATTCATTCTTCGAGAATAATGGAAAATACTCATGTGTTGTTTTTTTTTTATTATCTAGTCCCCATGTGTATGCAGTTTTGTCAATTTTGTCGTCTGTTCCCGCCGGCACACAGTGTCTTACTCTTTCAAACAGCGGAACAGGATTTAACGTGTATGCAAGATGTTCTGCGTGCGTTCTCACATGGGGGCTCGGTTTATTAGTCTCATACGAAGGAATTGTGGGGATAGTGGAGTCTGCACTGATGTTAACTCCTAGGGAAAAAATCCCCTTGAACGGGATTCGAACCCAGGTTGTCAGATTGTGAGCGCAATTCATTCATTCATTCATTCATTTATTTATACTACTTTAAGTCACAGTAAATTTCTCTGCGGAAAATTTGGGCTGCTCTCCCCGAGAAGAGCACGTCGCCACAAGTGCAGCGTCACCCATTATTTTTTTCTTTTCTTGTCTGCAACTGTATTTGTATCCCTATCAGAGTGTCTTTTTTCTACATAATTTTGCCAGGGACAACTCTCTTGTTGCCGTGGATTCTTGTACGTGCGGTAAATAATGATGTGTATCACACGGAAACCTCGGTTTATCGTCTCATCCGTAAAGACTAGCACCCAGACCTCCACTCATGGTCTAATATTTATGGATGGGGGAAAAAGTTTTGGGCCCAAACGGGATTCAAACCACAACACACTTCCAACCCGGACTTTTTGCTTTCTAGGGGGCGGGATTGCTCAGTGGTCAGAGCACTCGCTTTCCCCAAGTCAAGTTAAGCAGCATCGAGCGTGGTTACCAGTTGGATGGGTGACCATTTGCGTGCCTTGGTTTCAGTACAGTTCCCCCAGCTGTAAATGGGTACCTGCCCTCTTTGCGGTCAGGGAAAGTAAAGCAGCGAGGGAGAGGAGATGGACGCCGCCCTCAACATGCTGGCCCCTAGAGAAGCTGAGGTCTCTGATGCCTCGCTCCCCTACGACCACATAGGTTATGGGACGCCTTTACCTTTAGAGAGGCGCATACCTCTAGACCACCGATCCAACGGTGTTCTAACCACTAGGCTATCCCTTCCCGTCACGAGGCCTAACGAGAAAGAGCAACACATGTGACAACAACCGTGCATGACACAGGTGAGGGTCTGAGGAGAAGAAGGCAGGCTGACAGGCGGACTTGTGACCCTGTCCTGACAGTGATACGTTATGGCAGCTACAGGGTGTCCCCCTGTCCACACGGGGTGATGGCCTAATGATGATGGAGCAGGTCTGCAACGTGGGTGACGCGCAATTCACAACCTGAAACAACGTTGTCACGTTTTCTTTTTGTGTGTGTTTTATTATTTGTCATTTTACAAAAAAAAGAGGATTTTGTTTTTTAGTTTGTTTCATTTTTTGTTCCATTTTAGTGTAGTGTAGTGTAGTGTAGTGTAGTGTAGTGTAGTGTAGTGTAGTGTAGTGTAGTGTAGTGTAGTGTAGTGTAATGTAGTGTAGTGTAGTGTAGTGTATATATATATATATATATATATATATATATATGTGTGTGTGTGTGTGTGTGTGTGTGTGTGTGCGTGCGTGCGTGCGTGTGTTACAGAGAGAGAGACAGACAGACAGAGACAAAGACAGAGACAGACAGACAGAGAGGCAGACAGACAGACAGACAAACAGAGACAGAGACAGAGACAGAGAGACAGAGACTTTTTCAATGGGATTTTTAACAATAGAAAGTTCTTACTGAAGCAATGTAAATCGTTAGAAGCATGAACAAAATGGACTGCTTATGTGGACATTTTAATCTCTGCCTACTATGGCATTCCATCCCCTTTGATACCATGTCAACCTGCCGAAATTACAAGTCTTGAGCCTGAGAAAAATATAGGGAAAAAAAGTAGGATTTATGTAATTTGTTGCAAATGCATCCCCAATGTTATAGCCAGAGTGTGAATTTAACGCCTGATTTTTAATCTTATTCATTCTTTGTAAGTAGGCAGCCGTCAGTCTCGGAGGACTATGGAGTTGCGCTCTTGGCTCTAGAGCGCAAAGCCTGGGTAAGTAAGTATGGAGTAGAAAGCTGTTACCCATGCAGCAGACCCACCCCTCTCCACGACCCTGGAATGGTTCATTGGAAAGGCAATCGCCGATACACATGATTCCAGCGCCGACGCAGGAGCAGCCAGAACGTTGCCATTTAGGCCTACATCCCGGAATCGCCCTTGAAACTCCAACTCCCCGATTTTCCTCAGGGATGGAGTCTAAACACGACACATATATGCATGGGTTGTTTATCATTATTATTATTTTTATTTTTGTTACTTTGTTGTTGTTGTTGTAATCCGCTCCTACCGGCACACAGTAGCCTGCTCTTCCAAAAGACGGAATGGGTTTTTAATGTTTGCGCAGTGGGTCAGACAAGTACCCATTTCTAAAGCAGGTGTGCAACCTGTATTTAACTTGTCCAGGTATTGGCAGCAGATCACTGCAAATGGAAAAAAAGAACTGGTGTTTTCGCAGTCCTGCACCCCGAAGAGCTACTTAAGATGAGGAAATTAGTGGAGTGGAGTGGAGTGGAGTGGAGTGGAGTGGAGTGTACTGTGCTGTACTGTACTGTACTGTACTGTACTGTACTGTACTGTACTGTACTGTACTGTACTGTACTGTACTGTACTGTACCGTAGTGTACTGTACTGTACTGTACTGTACTGTTTTGTAGTGTAGAATGGTGTATTGAAGTCTGTCATGCCGAGTCGGGCCTTGAATTGAAGAATATAAAAATGGATAAAAACCACCCCCACCCCCCCAAAAAAAAAAAAAAGAAAAAAAAAAAAAAGAAGAGAAAAATAGGAGAAAAGAGGGGGGGGGGGGGTACATAAGAAAAGAAAGCAAGAACAGAAAAGAGAATCAGAAAAAATCTTTAAAATACATTTTTCATAAACTTTGACGCTTGGGTCAGCTTAAAAAGTCTTTATCCCCACCTCCTTATAAAAAGAGAGCACCTGGATATATCACACTGTTCCTTCGTTACAAATACTCCATATCAAAAGTCACACACGGAACAGTTTCACAAGTGTTGGTTCATAAAAACGCCTTATATATATATATATATATAATATATATATATATATAATATATATATATATATATATATATATATATATATATATATATATATATATATATATATATATATATATCAGTGTGTGTGTGTGTGTGTGTGTGTGTGTGTGTGTGTGTGTGTGTGTGTTATTCCTCGTCCAGAGTTCCAATCTTCACAAAAGTGGGGAAGAGATTTTTTTCCCTGTATGCGACTGTTTTTAACCCACCATTAAGGTAGCCACATTCCGACTTCCGGGCACCCTCCTCTCTAGTTGTCTGAGTGCGCACTTGGCGCGGAAACAGTGTAGCTGTGAGCACATCCCCCAGACAGATGGGGTGACAGGGGCAAATCCCAGGGGATCCATCACGTCAGGTGCAGAGAGAGACCCAATTCATCAGCACGACTAGTTTTGCATCGGGAAACAGGATCATAAAGAGAAGCACACCTCGATACATGGGACCATGCTAGTGAAGAAGGATTAGCGCTTCTTTATGTGTCTATATATATATATATATATATATATATATATATATATATATATATATATATATATGTGTGTGTGTGTGTGTGTGTGTGTGTGTGTGTGTGTGTGTGTGTGTGTGTGTGTGGTGTGTGTGTGTGTGTGTGTGTATGTGTTGTGTGTGTGTGTGTGTGTGTGTGTGTGTGTGTGTGTGTGTGTGTGTGTGTGTGTTGGTGTGTGTTGTGTGTGTTGTGTGTTGGTGTGTGTGTGTGTGGTGTGTGTGTGTGTGTGTGTGTGTGTGTGTGTTTTGATTTGATTTTTTTGATTTATTTTTTTATATCGAGGATAATGGAATAAATACTCTTATGCTTTTTTACGTCCAATTCCCGTGTGTATGCAGTTTTGTAAATGTCATCTGTTCCCACCGGCACACGATGGCCTACTCTTACGAAAAGCGGAACAGGATTTAACGTGTGCGCAAGATGTTCTGCGTGCGTTCGCACACGGGGCCTCGGTTTAAAGTCTCATCCAAAGGACTTTTGGGGAGAGTGGAGTCACCACTGATGTTAACTCCAGGAGAAAAATCTCCTCGACCGGACTCGAACTTGGGTCGTCAAATTGCCAGCGCAATGTTCTGACCACTAGGCTATCCGTCCCCTGTACTGTGTGGTGTGTGTGTGTGGTGTGTGTGGTGTGTGGTGTGTGTGTGTGTGTGTGTGTGTGTGTGTGTGTGTGTGTGTGTGTGTGTGTGTGCGCGTGTTTGTGTGTGCGTGCGTGCGCGCGCACGCGCGCGCGTGTGCGTTTTCATACGTCAAGGGTAAACGCACTACGGTGTCCGATTACGCCGTATTTTACAAGGTGACAGGAAGAACAAATTCCCCAGAAAAATTTCCATCACAAAAATGAAATTATTTTGACAGAAAGACCA
>CM060318.1:83588242-83608242 GCA_030674155.1 Stramonita haemastoma | reverse complement strand
TGTACACATTAGCATTCAAGCACGGTTGAGCATAAGCGCGAATGGCCGTACTATCTACCTGACTCTATAAAAATAGCGTGAAAGATGAATCTAAGATAATTTCAAGATCTTGCTATCTGTCAGTCTATTTATCTGTAAGACTTGTAACCCGCCAGAATTTGTCTGTTTCTGAGATGATACTGTATTTTGAATTGAATTATCAACTGCGGTAGAGTCGTTTCAGTTTAAAAGAAAAGAAGAAAAAGACTGGAAGGACAGGATACTCGAAAAGAGGAGTGGTCAGGGGAAGGCGGAGGGAGGGAGGGAGGAAGGAAAGAAAGAGGATAAGTGGGAAGGGGGGGGGGGGGGGTAGCAGGAAGCAGGGACGAATACACTGTCTCTCTCTCTCCCCTCACAGCGCTGCCCTGTTCTTTCCAAGGAAAGGTGTGTAGGTGCGCACTGGTCTCACTTTCTCCTCTGGTGCAATTGGACTTCTTCACCCAAGATAATATTTTCTTTGACTCTGTGTCTGTCTCTCTGTCTGTCTCTTTCTCTCTGTATCTCTCTCCCCTTCCCCACCCTTTATCTCCCTTCCTATTTCTTCGTCCCTCCCTCTTTTCTTTTCTGCCACACAAACAAATGAATGATGGCCAGAACAAGTGGACAATCGCTACGTTCCGCCTTGTAACTCTTGCCAGCCACGAATCCAACATAAGCAGACTGGCTTGTGTTGTCAGCTCAGGTTTAGGGAGTGTCTCTGCCTCAGACATATCTAACGTTTTCCCCGGTGACCTGCGCTGAATCTGCGAAAAGAAACAACAGGTAAGTGATTTTTCCTTATGTAATTATAGGTGTGTGTGTGTGTGTGTGTGTGTGTGTGTGTGTGTGTGTGTGTGTGTGTGTGTGTGTGTGTGTGTGTGTGTGTGTGTGTGTGTGTGTTCAATGACTGATTGCTTTTATGTATGTATGTATGTATGTATGTATGTATGTATGTATGTATGTATGTATGTATGTATGTATGTATGTATGTATGTATGTATGAATGTATGTATGTATGGTATGTATGGATGGATGGATGGATGGATAGGTGGATGGATGATGGATGGTATATGAATGTATGTATGTAGGTGGGTAGGTAGGTAGGTAGGTACGAAGGAAGGAAGGTAGGTAGGTAGGCAGGCAGATGTGTATGTATGTATGTATGTATGTATGTATGTATGTATGTATGTATGTATGTATGTATGTATGTATGTATGTATGTATGTATGTATATGTATGTATGCAATCAGGTATACAGGTATGCAAGGATGCAGGTATGCAGGTATGTATTTATGTGGTGACAGCCCCAAAATGGCTTCTGTGATCAGCGGGGCTATGAATAACAAGATTGGATTGGATGTATGGATAGATCTACTTATTAATTCAGTAATTCATTATTTTTTCTATCGATTGTTTTAGACATTATAAAGAACGAAGTTTGAAAGAAAGACAAAATGATTGCTAAAAAAGGGAAACATATTTTTGACGGATGTTGAACAATGATGAAAACAACAACACACACGAGAAACATACAAACATCCCCCCTCACCCCCGTAAAAACAACAGTATGAACAACGACCGCAAATCATAATGTTAAAAATGGTAGGTAAAGGTGTCCCATAACCTATGTGGTCGTAGGGGAGCGAGGCATCAGAGACCCCAGCTTCTCTAGGGGCCAGCATATTGAGGGTGGCGCCCATCTCCTCTCCCTCGCTAATTTACCTTCCCTATTCCTAAAGAGGGCAGGTACCCATTTACAGCTGGGGGAACTGAGGGATTGTACTGAAGACAAGGCACACAAACCGTCACCCATCTGATTGGTAACCACGTTCAATGCTGCTGAACCTTAGCTTGGGGAAAGCGAGTGCTCTGACCACCGAGTTATCCCGTCCCCCAAAATATAATGGCAACAACAAAAACAACAACAAACTACAAAACAACAACGACAAGACAACAGCAACAACAGTTGCGCAGCTTTTTATTTGATGTACATAAAACTGCAGTCAAACTTTTTTCATGCTAGTTAACTCACAGACTTTCCCCCTACACAACTTTTTCAAACAAAACCTTGCCCGGCCTCTCACGCGTGAGGGGCATAGGGGCGACAAGTGTGTAAGCCACGTGGAGACAACTCCTGACGTAACTACATGAATTATGGCCCTTGTTGACCTGAGGTTGACTGGTTGTAAACTAAATTAAGCACGGCAGACGACAACTGTGTTTATGGGGGAGCGAATGTGATATCTTCCGCTCGTCTCAAAAGAGAAAAATCTGTTGTTGGTGTGCAAACAGGTGGGTATAAGGTAAACAAATAAACAAAACAAAGAGATATGCTGTGTGTGGTGGTGTGTGTGTGTGTGTGTGTGTGTGTGTTGTGTGTGTGTGTGTGTGTGTGTGTTGTGTTGTGTTGTTGTTGTTGTTGTTGTTGCTACTGTTGTTGTTTTTGTTGTTGTTGATGATGTTGTTGTTGTTGTGGTGGTGGTGGTGGTGGTTGTGTGTGTGTGTGTGTGTGTGGTGTGTGTGTGTGTGTGTGTGTGTGTGTGTGTGTGTGTGTGTGTGTGTGTTGTGTGTATGTCTGTCTGTCTGTGTGACAACGACGATAAATTAAAGGAGAAAAAAAACAGAAACAGAAAACTAACCAGAAGAGGATAGACGATTAAAAACAGACGAGAAATATGTAACCCATGTAGAGAATGGTAGATAGATAGATAGATAGATAGATAGATAGATAGATAGATACATAGATAGATAGATAGATAGATAGATAGATAGATAGATCAAGAGAGAGAGAGAGAGAGAGAGAGAGAGAGAGAGAGAGAGAGAGAGAGAGAGAGAGAGAGAGAGAGAGGAGACAGACAGACAGACAGACACACAACACACCACACACACACACACACACACACACACACAACACACAAAACACACACAACAGACGCAGACGCAGACGACACACGACAGACGAGAAGACAGACAGACAGACAGAAGAAGAGAGAGAGACAGAGACAGACAGACAGATAAATAATATATAATACGACAGAAGAGCAGACAGACAGAGAGAGGAGAGACGAGAAAAGAGAGGAGAGAGAGGAGAGAGAGAGAGGGACAGACAGACAGACAGACAGACAGACAGACAGACAGACAGACAGACAGACAGACAGACAGACAGACAGACAGACATAATGAGAGAGAGATATAATGAGAGAAGAGCAAGTACCCAACGGATGTAGACAGGCACAGACTGACGAACAGACAGACAGACACAGACAGACAGACAGACAGACAGATAGAAAAACACACCCACTTACACACACACACACACACACACACACACACACACACACACACACACACACACACACACACACACACACACACACATGCAGGTTGTCAAATAGATGGCGGACGGATGCAGGCTAGGCCACACCCTTCTTCCGCTACACAAACAAACAAAGAAAAAAAACAACCACTGAAAATAACAATCTTACCCACCCAGCTTAGCAAACACACGAACACACACACACACACACACACACACACACACACACACACACACACACACACACACACACACACACACACTTACACTTACACATTACACACACACACACTCTCTCGCCTCTCGCACACACACACACACCACACTACACACAACACACACAACACACACACACACTCACCTCACACACACCACACACACACACACACACACACACACACACACACACACACACCCACACACACACACACACACACACACACACACACACACACACACACACACGACAGAGAGGAAGAGAGACAAGAGAGAGAGAGAGAGAGAGAGAGAGAGAGAGAGAGGAGAAGAGAGGAGAGAGAGGAGAGAGAGAGAGGAGATGAGAGAGAGAGAGAGAGAGGAGAGAGGAAGAGAGAAAGAGAGAGAAGAAGCAGAGAAGAAGGAAAGAAAACAACAAAACATTTGTGAAAGAAGAACCCAGCCCCGCCAAAAAGAGAGAAGTCATTAATACTAGTGCTGGAGGGAGGGAGAGGAAGGGGAGGAGGGAAGAGGGAGAGGGGAGGAGGGAAGAGGGAAGGGGGAGGGAGGGGGGAGGAGGAAGAGGGAAGGGGTGGAGGGAAGAGGGAAGGGGTGGAGGGAAGAGGGAAGGGGTGGAGGAGGAAGGGAAGGGGAGGAGAGACAAAGGCAGAGGAAAAAGAAAATAGAGAGTGAAAGCTGGTAAAGAATTCCATTGGGATCTTTTCACAACAGATTGCACGAAGAAAACTGTTATTTTCCAGGGAGGAAAGGCAGTCATGCGAGCACGGTGGAAACGGATTTACGTTACAGTGGCGCTAGTGACTATGGTTGGATTTGCCTACCACAACAGAGGTAAAGCCTTAAATTAAAACACAACACTGTTCCCTCTGATCCGATTCCTCAGACAGAAAGTGTGATGTCACTTGGTGTGGAAACAAGGTTCGTTTATGTATTCAACGCTTTTGATTGTGTGTAATGAGTAGGTTTCAATTCCATGGTGTTTTTTTCCAAATAAAGTGATAGTTATTGGAGAAAGGAAAAAAAAACAAACTAAGCAAAAGAAGTTGAGAGAGAAAGAAAGACTAAGAGAGAATCTCTCTCTCTCTCTCTCTCTCTCTCTCTCTCTCTCTCTCTCTCTCTCTCTCTCTCTCTCTCTCTCTCTCTCTCTCTCTCTCTCTCTCTCTCTCTCTCTCTCTCTCTCTCTCTCTCTCTCTCTCTCTCAAGATATTGTTTAACAATCAGGTGCTATATTCGTTGTATTAAATACTGGCTAAAACTTACGAGAACGGATTTAAACCGATTGCCATATAAAACTTATATCATGTTGTATCATTTAGATTTGAAAGGGAAGAAAACTTGGGCCACGAAAATCCGTGAATTTTTGTTATCATATGGATATGGTCATGTATGGTTAATGCAAGGTGTTGAGAACATTGAGTTTTCTTGCAGAGCTTAAAAGCAAAGGTTAATAGACTGCAAAATGCAAAACTGGCATGACCGTATTTCCAGTAAAGAATAGATACTCTATGTATAGAACATTTAAACATAATTGTGAACTTGAACCATATCTATCTTTCGACATGAACACGCACATAAAGCATATCCTTACTAAGTTTAGATTGGGTGTATCATCGATCTTTGTTCATGCATTAAGATACTCAGTGACTTAACATCAAGAAAAGAAAACTGATTTGAGAAAAATTATTATCAAAATATATAATGATTCCGTGGCTTCGAATGAGTTAGTTATCAAAGAAAAGAATTTGTATGTGTATCTATAAAAGCTTTCCGAGGCGAGAGATAGTATCAGGATAAAAGATATTTGTTGTCACATTGAAATAACTTTCCAAGTTTGATGCTTTATGTATTCTTGTGTGAATGAATATGTGATTTTTAAATGTTGTCTCCTGTTGTGGGCCAAGGCCTGACAGTAAACGTTGAGTTTGAGTTTGAGTGGCTCTCTCTCTCTCTCTCTCTCTCTCTCTCTCTCTCTCTCTCTCTCTCTCTCTCTCTCTCTCTCTCTCTCTCTCTCTCCTCTCTCTCTCTCTCTCTCTCTCTCTCTCTCTCTCTCTCTCTCTCTCCTCTCTCTTCTCTCTCTCCCCTCTCTCTTCTCTTCTTCTATCTTCTTTCTTTGTATGTATTATTATGTATGTATGTATGTATGTATGTATGTATGTATGTATGTATGTATGTATGTATGTATGTATGTATGTATGTATGTATGTAGGGGACGATAGCCTAGTGGTCAGAACATTGCGCTGGCAATTTGACGACCCGAGTTTCGAATCCGATCGAGGAGTTTTTTCACCTGGAGTTAACATCTGTGCTGACTTCACTCTCCCAAAAGTCCTTCGGATGAGACTTTAAACCGAGGCCCGTGTGCGAACGCACGCAGAACATTTGCGCACACGTTAATCCTGTTCCGCTTTTCGTAAGAGTATGCCATCGGTGCGTGGAACACATGACATTTACAAAAACTGCATACACACGGGGACTGGATGTAAAAAAGCACAAGAGTGCTTATTCCATTATCTCGATATAAAAGAATAAATAATAAATAATTGTGTGGTGCGTGTGTGTGTTGTGTGTGCGCGGCGTGTGTGTGTGGTGTGTGTGTGTGTGTGTGTGTGTGTGTGTGTGTGTGTGTGTGTGTGTGTGTGTGTGTGTGTGTGTGTGGTGTGTGTGTGTGAGAGAGAGAGAGAGTGTATATGGATGTGTGCATGTAGAGTATATAATGTGTGCATGCATGCATGCATGCATGTATGTATGTATGTATGTATGTATGTATGTATGTTGTAGGTATGTGTGTAGTATGTATGTATGTATGTATGTATGAGTATGTATGTATGTATAGTATGTATGTATGTATGTATGTATGTATGTATGTATGTATGTATGTATGTATGTATGTATGTATGTATTATACGCGCGTAGTATGTGTGTGTACATACATACGCGAGTATATCTACTTGCGTTTTCCTTACATTGGAACTTGATGTGTTTCTTGAATAATCAATTTGAAACTAAATACCAAATGCTGAGTAGGTTTAAGGAGAAAAGACCTTGCAGGTATAGAGCGTGTAGTAGGTATTGACAATTGAATTGGCTGGCCAATTGGTATTGACAGTTAAATGGCTGGCCAGTTGGTATTGACAGTTGAATTGGCTGGCCAGTAGGTATTGACAGTTGAATTGGCTGGCCAGTAGGTATTAACAGCTGAATTGGCTGGCCAGTATGTATTAACGGTTGAATTGGCTGTCTCAGAGGTATGGACCATTCAATTGGCTGGTTGTTCAGCAAGTTACGACGAATCAGTAGGCCAGTAGATACTGACAGATAGATTGTGCAGTAGATGAAATGGGCTATTGGTCTGTGTCTACAGAGTCAGCAGCCGGTGCCTACAACAGCTTACAGCCGGAGTTTAACAGCATACAGTCTTCAGAGGTAAGGCTGACCTCCGATAGGTATTGCCAGCATCACATGTAAAAGCTACAGGCACATGCACCTTGCGTGCTTCATTGTGAGTGCATACATGGTTACATGCATGCTAATTACTTATTACGCGATAGATATAGATAGATAGATATAGATAATGATAGATTAGTAGATAGATAGATAGATAGATAGATAGATAGATAGATAGATAGATAGATAGATAGATGATATATGATAGATAGATAGATAGATAGATAGATAGATAGATAGATAGATAGATAGATAGATAGATAGTAGATAGATAGAAATAGATGAAAATGTGTTGCGCTGGTCGTTAAGCGCCTGACAAGCCAGGCCCAGGACATCTGACTTCGGCGTGGGAGAAAATGCTCTTTGAAGTCTTCTTGTAAAAAATATAAAAGGCAGGAGAATGGACAAAGAAGGCAGAAAATAGACAAGAAGGAGGAGTTAACAGGAAGGAAGCAACAAGGCAGAAAACAAACAGAAAGACAGAAAAGAGGGAAGTCCTGGCACCGAATTTCCAGACGTTGGGGGTTATTTTACTTTGACAGGCCCGCTGCATCCTCAGGGGGGGAAATCAGTTTGTAGAGCGTTGATAGAACTAGAGAACACACACACACACACACACACACACACACACACACACACACACACACACACACACACACACACACACACACACACACACTACACACACACACACACACACACACACACACACACACACAACACACACACACACCACCACACACCACACACACCTCACTCACACACACACACCACACACACCACACACACACACACACACACACACACACACCCCACTCACCACACACACCACACACACACACACACACACCACACACACACACACCACACACACACACACACACACACACACACACTCACACACACACACACACACACACACACACACAACTACATCCACCAACACACACACACACACCACAACACTCATCACCACACACAGCACACCACACACACACAACACACAACACACACACGACACACACTCATCACAACATTAAGTCCAAAAACATAGTCACACACAAGGCCGCACAGCACACACACACCCACACACACACCCCACACACACACACACACACACACACCACACACACACACACACCACACACACAACACACAAAACCACCACACACCACCACCACCACCACCACCACCACCACACGACGTTTTTATTGCAGATAGATGCATGAATGAAAGATAAAAGGTGTATAATGCTTATCATTTATGTTTTATCCATATATTGTTTGTTTGTCGATGTGTTTGTTTAACAACAAACAGACAAATCCACAGAACCCTTCCTTCTGCTTGTGATAACAGTGATAACTGTCCAGTTTTGAACAGCACTCACTACTATTGTTGTTGTTGTGTTTTTTTCAGAAGACCAAGTATGAAGATGAGGGCAGCATAGTGGAGTGGTCACACCCAAGCGTCTTTCAGCAGTGGCGGGAACACCAGCCTCCTCGGCTGGTCCAGTCCTCTTATGAAGACTGCATACAGCTGAGAAGACTCCGAGATCAGCAGATGTGCTATCAACGTCTTGAGCAGGTCAGACAGCACTGTTCCAAACGTCAGGCTGAAGAGCAGGGGACAAAAGCCTTTAGCGACCTGGCGGAGAACGGCGACACGCCTGTGCAGGACAGCGTGGTGGACGTCTTCAGCTATCAGCAGAAGGAGCGGGTGGTCATGTACTGCAGTGTCCATAAAGTCGCTTCCACGTTCTGGATCGGCCTGTTCCGCTTTCTGCACAATGACACCAGTGGGAAACCCGTGTCCAGTCCAGATGTCCTCAGCAAACAGCGAGTACACCTGACCCCCTTCAGGCAGTCCAGGCCCCTGGCTCTGGCTTACCTCACGCGGAAACTGCAGCCAGAGAAACAGCAGTTCAGGTTCATGTTCACACGAAATCCTTACCACAGATTGTGGGCCGTTTACATCGACAAGTTTGTTCTTCCTGACTTTTTCTTCTGGACTCACCATGCTAGTGTGATTCAAGATATGGTTCTTGAGAAACTGGATGAGGGCAGCACCAAGAAGCCTTCCAAACAGTGTTTCGATGTGAGTTTTGAGAACTTTGTGGCTTACACTGTTCAGGAGGAGTCGTCCTCCTTTGTCCACTCCGATGACCACATGCTGCCCGTGTCCAAAGTGTGCAACCCCTGTGCCTTTCAGCCCCACTTCATTGGCCAGCTGGAGAACATGACCCAAGACAGCCAGGCAGTACTGGACAGACTGAATCTCAGCCACATTGTTTCACCAACCGATTTTCAGGAAAGAGCGGTCAGCTACATGCATATTATCACAGACTTTGTGTATGACACAGTCGCTTATCAAGAAGGCTTGCGGCATTGTGTTTCAGACAGGGACATTCAGGCCAGGATAACCCGGGCCTTCGTGTTGTGTGGTTACTTGCCCCCTGACGTGGCTGAGGTCACACACACACCTGTGGCAAAATCCCCAACACACATGTTTAAGATAGTCCGGGACATTTTTTTCGACTCTAACAGGGATGAAGAGGAGGTGGAAACTCAGAGGAAGAAGTTGATGGTTAATGCCTACAGCGCTCTGCCGTGGGATCTTGTGTACCGTGTGAGGGACTACTACAAAGAAGACTTCCACATGTTTGGCTACGATCCCGAACCCCCTGAACTGTTTGCTCGGAGAGAAGAAAGAGAACGAAAAGCACTATTGTGAACAAGAAGGTGAATGGTTCAAATTAAATCCAGGATTGTATTAGCGCAATTGTTTAACATCAACCTCGGCGAAGTTGATTTTCTTCCTGTCAAAGTTTGAGCTTCATAACACTACATAGTTTAGAAAGAGAATGCACATACAGACAGAGTAATTCAAACTGGATATCATTTTCTTCCCAGTGAATATATTTTCATTTAGACTGACGCTTTGCTCACAACTTTTTTCTATAAAAGTAAATATTTGCTTTTTTATGGGATATTCCTCTGTTATTGCAAAAGGTTGAAAAAATACAAATCATCTGAATCCTGTCCAAACGGTCTTGTGGCATCTTTACATGTCAAATGTACGACAAAATCCACACAGACAGACAGATTCGAAAACAAAGAAAGAGGTGGAAGTGTAGATCGGTATTTTGGATATCATGCCTTACTGAAATTTAGTGTACAGAATGATGGTCAATGGTGAAAAAATGCAGGATGGTTCCCCTACAAGAAGATGCAGAGACACTGCTCTTAGAGCTCTCACATGCACAGCACTAGTTGTCGTATATCATGCACAGAACAGTTTCCTGCGCTGTTTAAGATATTAGAATCTTTCCCAGACATTATGATGACTCCCCAAAGCATTTTCTAAAGTCAGTACGAATCTAAAAGAAAATATCGTTAGTCGGGATAAGCTCTTAGAAGCCAGCCCATGAGTTGAAATGGATAAATTGGAGAAAAACAAAACAGATGTATAATATGCCTAAAGATAGAATAAATGTAGAATAGCTATGCCTCGGGGAATTTCACGCAGAGAAATCTGCTGTAACATAAAGTTGGTACAAAATACCCCCCCAAAAATGGAGAAAAACAAAACAGATTATAATAGGCCTAAAGATAGAATAAATGTAGAATAGCTATGCCTAAAGACAGAATAAATGTACAATAGCTATGCCTAAAGACAGAATAAATTAGAATAGCTATGCCTAAAGACAAATAAATATGAATAAGCTATGCCTAAAGACAGAATAAATATAGAATAGCTATGCCTAAAGACAGAATAAATGATAGCTATGCTAAGACGAAAATATAGATAGCTATGCCTAAAGAAAAAAATAATGTATAATTGGCCTAAAGACAGAATAAATGTACAATAGCTATGCCTAAAGACAGAAGGAATGTAGAACAGCCTTCTCAAAAATCAGAGAAACGGTAGAGCAGAACAGTGTCAAGACTGCATGAATATGAATGCACTGTAATACTCCCAGAGGTTAGAAAAACGAGCACTAATCCTAACAGGTCATATATATTGTACTTGACCCACGGCTCCAAACATAGACAGTACAGTCAAACATTATACAGTTAAACTCCAGCATTAGCATTATTTAAAGTAAAATAAAAAATACCTACAGTCAAAAACTCAGAAAAAAATCTTGCAACACCGCCTTACATATCAGACTAAAATACATATGCATGCCATTCTCAAAGGTTAAGACAGAGGCAACGTAGCCCTGATTTTAGTTGGAATGACTATTTGATAGCATTCCCACAGACAGAAGGGTCTACATGAACATTCTCATGAATATTTTTGATCATCAATGTTAACAAAAGTTGCGGAAATCAGCGTAGTGGTAATCTAGCTCACCTAGATTGTAGCCACGTTCCGACTTTGAGGATTCCTTTGTAATAATTGAGAGTAATAAAGATGTGAAATCCACTCCTCGGAAAAAAATTGATGAGCGAAGGAACGTCCCCTATCATTATTGTGGCGAAATAAATACACGTTGATATATTCTGATGTTCGGCATCTTATTTTTTGTTGCTGTCGTTTTTGTGAATGCAGTAGACATAACGATGATGGTGATGGTGGTGGTTGTAGTAGTGGTGTTGTTGTTAATGATAATGTTGGCCAAGAGGTATATGTATGTATGTATGTATGTATGTATGTATGTATGTATGTATGTATGTATGTATGTATGTATGTATGTATGTATGTATGTATGTATGTATGTATGTATGTATACTACATTATACATACTACATACATACATACATACATACATACATACATATACATACATACTACATAGATACATACATAGATACATACATAGATACATACATAGATACATACATAGATACATACAATAATAATACATAGATACATAGATACATAGATACATAATAGATACATAGATAATACATACATACATAGATACATACATACATACATACATACATTACATACATACATACTACATACATACATACATACATACATATACATACATACTACGTACGTACGTACGTACGTACATACGTATAAATATAATATATATATATATATATATATATATATATATATATATATATATATATAGAGAGAGAGAGAGAGAGAGAGAGAGAGAGAGAGAGAGAGAGAGAGAGAGAGGAGAGAGAGAGAGAGAGAGAGAGGAGAGAGAGAGATTTTAACTGAGAGTAAATGGATAAGCACATACTTTTTTTTACACCATGCTCTCACAAATAAAGAAGAAAAATCGAAAAGTAGAAAGAAAAAAACACCACACACACACACACACACACACACACACACACACACACACACACACACACACAACACACACACACACAAAACACACACACATACACACACACACACAGACACACACACACATACGCACGCACGCACGCACGCACGCACGCACGCACGCACGCACACGCACCTACCAATTATCAATGCAATGATGAAAAAGTATGAAGAAAAATTTCAAAGACATACCTTCAAACAAGGTTACAAGCAAATATGTAACACACTCGCAAACACATTATGTTCACAATCAAAATACACACAGATTAATAATGGCGTAACAATCATTGCCAATGAGGTCATAAATGTTCTAAGCAGGAATAGAAAACAGTACGTTGATACATCCTCTTTCATATCCCTGGTCTTTCCTTTAAGTTCTTCACTTCTCATCTGTCCCCACTCTTTCCACGTCTTCTGGGTCATCTTTTCTGTCAGCAATAGTGATACACCACAAGGGCAAATGCATAGTTCAGCCAGACCACCTGAAACAAAAAAATATATCCAAAAAGA
This sequence comes from Stramonita haemastoma, assembly GCA_030674155.1. NCBI lineage: Eukaryota > Metazoa > Mollusca > Gastropoda > Neogastropoda > Muricidae > Stramonita > Stramonita haemastoma. The sequence goes on along the minus strand of CM060318.1, from coordinate 83,595,440 downwards.
TTTTTTAAATGATGAAAAACTATGTGTTTATTTTATATGATTAGGGATGTCATTCCATTGTTTACCTCCTGAATAAATCAAAGATGACATAAAGAGATCCGTTTTTGAACATGGGAAAAACAGTGTACTTTTTATCGAACTTTATTTAGAATGTGAAAAGTGCCCTGCAATATTGTTTTTGCAAGTACTTTGATCTTGTGACATGCCCGTACCATTTAAGTTTACACTTCTTTACGATTGATAGAAAGTTTTCGTAGGGACCAATGGTTTGCTGGATTCTGTTATTCACGTCTTCCTTGCTTATGTGATCTATGTAGGAGATGCCAAGGAGTCTCGGAAGCATCTTATCTCTACCCCTGTACTCTTCTCTCCAAATCAGCAGTCAGGGTCCACGATTCACAGGCATACATGAATATGGATATGACAAGGGAGCGCATTAGTCTGATCTTGGAGTTGAGTGAAATATTTTTTTTATCTTTCCAGATGGTGTTCAGTTTTGACAATACTGCTATTGATTATTGTTATCTGCAAAGCGGAGGTTTGTGATCGTTCTGCCACCAATGCTGACTGATCCTTGTTGAAAAGAGTGGGTGAGAGTAGACAACCCTGCCTTACTCCATCTGTTGTTCGAAACCACTCTCCAATGTTGCTGTAGTAGTACATTGCACAGGTGGCCTTGTTGTGCAGCTCTTTGATGACTCTGATCAGGTTTGCATTTATGCTGTACAAATTCATGGTTGCCCACAAAGCTGCATGCCAAACCCTGTCGAATGCCTTCTTAAAATCAATAAATACGTGGTAGAGGTCTTGTTGGTGTTGAAGGTACCGCTCACAGAGTATTCTGAGGTTGAATATCTGTTCAGTTGTGCTACGTCCTGCTCTAAAACCGGCTTATTCCTCAGCAATGATGGTCTCTGCTTGTGGCTTCAGTTTGTTTAGTATATTCTTCAACATGACCTTGCTTGGGTGACATATGAGGCTGATTGTGCGGTCATTCTGGCATTGCTGAAGATTTCCTTTCTTGGGGAGGGGGATGATGAGTGATTGTATCCATGGTGTTAGCCATTTTCCTGTCTGCCAGGTCTTGTTGCAGATTTTTAGCTTCCCCTCAAGCTTGAACCAACTCAGCTGGAATGTTGTCAGTCCCTGCTGACTTCCCCTTTTTCAGCGATCTGACTGCTGTTTCCACTTCTTCTGGGAGGATAGGGTGGCTGTCTGTATCTGTGCTTGTGTGGACATTGAGGACTTCTTGATCTCCTGTGGTTTTGTTGTTATACAGGTCGGAGCAGTAATCTGTCCATCTGTTCAGAATACCCTGGTCATCAGTAAGGTCTTTCACCAGTTGATAGGCCTAGAGCTAAGCAAAACCCCGAGAAGGCAGAACAGAGAGAGGAATGGAGGGAACTGGCTGCCAAGTCTTCGGGGTGGCCCCACGGTCGCCAGATTACAGGGTAGATAGAGAGATAGAGATAGAGGGGGTGAGTAGGTCTAGTCCTGTGTATGTTAGCTTAGAACAGGCTCCACTGAACACCATCAAAGCGACAAAGCAGCTGTGCAGGGCCCCTCTGGAGGGTGACCCTGTGGCCTGCTAACATTGTATTTTGTATTTTGTACCACTTTATGTCACAGCAGATTTCTCTGCGTGAAATTCGGGCTTGTCTTCCCGGGGAGAGCGCGTCGCCACAAGTGCAGCGCCTACCCATTTTTTTTCTTTTTCCTGTATGTAACTGTATTTGTTTCCCTATCAGATTGGCTTTTTTCTACAGAATTTTGCCAGGGTCAACCCCCTTGTTGCCGTGGGTTCTTTTACGTGCGCTGAATAGTGATGTGTAACAGTCATTCGGATGAGACTATAAACCGAGTCCCCGTGTGCGAACGCACGCAGAACATCTTGCGCACACGTTAAAACCCCGTTCCGCCTTTTGGAAGAGCAGGCCATCGTGTGCCGGTAACACCCCCCCAAAAAAAATAATAAATAAAATAAAATAAAATAAAACCCCTCAATAATGGGTAGGCGCTGCACTTGTGGCGACGCGCTCTCCCCGGGGACAGCAGCCCGGATTTCACGCAGAGAAATCTGCTGTGACATAAAGTGGTATAAAATAACACACGGGACCTCGGTTTATCGCCTCATCCCCAGACCACCACTCAGGGTCTAATGGATGGGGAAAAAGTTTTGGGCCAAAACGGGGTACGAACCAGCGCACACTCCGACCCAGACTTTTTGCTTTCTAGGCAAGGTGCGTCACCACCTAGACCACCGATCCACATCCACATTGATTAGTTCCTTGTGGACTTCTGACCTTGAGGATAAGCTACGACATAATAAATGTGGGTATGGTTGGGGCAGAGAGAGTAGAAATAAGTGGCATGGGAACAACAGGACTGAAGATAACAGAAGATTTTAATTTCATCTTTTTTAAAGTGTAGATGTTCTAGTGATTTCAGACTTTTAAAAAACTGAGGCAGCAAAAAGAAACTAAATACCCCCTCCTCCCCCCAAAAAAAGAAAGAACAACAACCACCTAACAACAAAAACAACAACAAACAAACCAAAACCAAACAAAACTAAACCAAACCAACAACAAAAGAAACCGAAACCCCCAATAAACATACAAAAACAAGAAACTCAACAAACCAACCAAAAACAACAACGTGCAAGAAAAAAGATTCTAATCTACACGTTATTAACAAGATTCAAACCCGCGATTTCAAGACCAAAAAGACTAAAATCCTGTGGTATCCCTATGTGGCCAGGGAAAAAAAGAGAAAAATGCATCAGGTCGTGGAAGACTTTGCGTGTAATTGATATGACGTAAAACTGTATGACGTAAAGCTAACACACTTAGTAAGACATCGTCCGCTTGATTCAGATGTGAGCATATACTGATAAGCTTAAAATACAAAATAACCCCAACGTTAAAGACCATCCAGTATGTGCTAGCGATAACCATTTCGAAAGGTAAGAAAAGCTGCTTCTCCTTTCTTCCTTCCAGATTTTTAACAGTGAGCATGATAATAACTGTGAGAATGAATATTTCTCTCTCTTCTAGGTGCGAGCTATCAGTCGAATTTGTAGTGTCATGTCTCTTGTAATTCAATTTCTCCACTTTTCGGAGGAGTTCTGCCGTCGGTATCTAATATTCCCCTGTATAAAAAAAAATTCCAGCCCTTCTGCCGTTTAAAAAAAAGTGCTGTTTCGCCATCAGAACGAAACTCTACGCTAACAACATCAGAACTATTGGATGAAGGGCATTATCTTTGACAGTTGAGAATTTGACCTATGTTCTGACGTCATTTTCGGAATATGCAGACCTTTTCGAATGCAAATGAGATTGAGAAACCGGTCACTAAATTACCACCTTTAACCAATCAGAAATCACTTCACTCAGAGATCAAAGTTGATGTACAACATCGAAGGTTCACTTCGGCAACTATTTGGATGAGGCGACTGTTCTGCAAATAACATTATGTCGGACATGTTTCTTTCAAAGACTTTCGACAAGAGAACTGATACCAAAAAATCATGCTTCCAGTTTGTTCACAGTGGAGTTGACGGCGGAAAAGATTAGATTACGAGTGAAGTGCGATTGCTGCAAAGTGTCGTAGTTCTGCAGGCTTGATTTGAATCAAACCATATCCTATCTATCCCTTTGGTGGCCGTGGGAGCACCCTGAAGACTTGGCAACCAGTTTCCTCCATTCCTCTCTCTGTTCTGCCTTTCTAAAAATTTTGTTGCGTTCTAGGCCTGTCCATTCGCTGATGTGTTATCCCATCTCTTCCATGGTCTGCCTCTTTTTCTTCCTCCTCCAAACCATATTGCCACACAGAAACTCCAATATCTGGGTAGTAGTAGTAGTCTTTAAATTAACGTTATGTACAGTTTCTGATTTCGACGGCAAACAAACAAATCATGTACAAATAACTACCTATTAACAAGCAGGATTGACAGAATTTAAAGGAATCTATCTATCTATCTATCTATCTATCTATCTATCATCATCCATCCATCCATCCATCCATCCATCCATCCATCCATCCATCCATCTATCTATCTATCTATCTATCTATCTATCTATCTATCTATCTATCTATCTATCTATCTGTCCCTTAGTCTGGCGATCGTGGGGGCACCCCTGAAGACTTGACAAGTTCCATCCATTCCTCTCTGTGTTCTACCTTTCTCAAAGTTTTGTTGAGTTCCAGGCCTGTCCATTCGCCGATGTTGTCTTCCCATCTCTTCCTTGGTCTGCCTCTTTTTCTTCCTCCTTGGACAGTGCCTTACAGTATTGTTTGTGCAAGTCCTTTTGATCTTGTTTCATGCCTACCATTTTAAGTTGACGCATCATTACCATTGATAGAAGGTTTTCGTAGGGACCAATGGTTTGCTGGATTCTGTTATTACTCTTCCTTGCTTATGTGGTCTCTGTAGGAGATGCCAAGGAGTCTCCGGAAGCATCTCATCTCTACCGCCTGTACTCTTCTCTCCAAATCAGCAGCCAGGGTCCACGATTCACAGGCATACAGGAATATGGATATGACAAGGAAGCACATTAGTTTGATCTTGGAGTTGAGTGAAATATTTTTTATCTTTCCAGATGGTGTTCAGTTTTGACAGTGCTGTCATTGTCTGTGTAATCCTGCATACTACCCCTGGCTTGGACCCCTTGTCTGATACAACGGCTTCCAAGTACTTGAAGCTGTGAACTGTTTCCAGCTTCTGATTGTTGACCCTAGCAATATCAGTGATGTTGCCCTTGGCGTTATTTGTCATCAGTTTGGTCTTCTCTGCACTAACTTCCATACCGTATGTTTTAGAGGAATTGTTCAAGTGTTCTGTTAGGCTGGCCAGCCCTTGTTCTGATCCTACTAAAGCGGAGGTTTGAAGTCGTTCTGCCACCAATGCTGACTGATCCTCTATGGTTTCCAGTGCATCAGCCCTGATTCTCTCCAGGAAGATGTTGAAAAGAGTGGGTGAGAGTAGACAACCCTGCCTTACTCCATCTGTTGTTTGAAACCACTCTCCAATGCTGCTGTTGTAGTACACTGCACTGGTGGTCTTGTTGTGCAGTTCTTTGATGACTCTGATCAGGTTTGCATTGGTGCTGTACAAATTCATGGTTGCACACAAAGCTGCATGCCACACCCTGTCGAATGCCTTCTTAAAACCAATAAATACGTGGTAGAGGTTTTGTTGTGTTGAAGATACTGCTCACAGAGTATTCTGAGGTTGAATATCTGTTCAGTTGTGTTGCGCCCTGCTCTGAAACCTGCTTGATCCTCAGCAATTGATAGATGGTGGTGGGTTCATCTTTTCAGTCATTTAACCTCATCATATTCTCATGTTTGCTCTTTAATTATTGCGCCTTTTTAAAAAAAATCAAATCAAAATAACTTATTTTCGTTTCTGAATGAGTGCCTTTTTATAACATTACCTTAACATTGTATCTCTGTCTTCATTTCTTACCTGTTGTTTGATATTTGGTATGGTTTCTTGCTCTTGGTATTTGGATTATTATAATTGTTGTTGTTTAGTTGAGGCTATCTTTTTATCTTGATGTTATCCCTGAAAAGGGCGGGGACTGGATGTAAAAACGCACACGAGTGCTTATCATCCTCGAATAAAAGAATTTTGCCTTGCCTTTGCCTTGCCTTGCCTTGCTTGCAATGATGGTCTCTGCTTGTGGCTTCAGTCTGTTCAATATAATCTTCAACATGACCTTGCTTGGGTGGCATATGAGGCTGATTGTGCGGTCATTCTGGCATTGCTGAAGATTTCCTTTCTTGGGGAGGGGGATGATGAGTGACTGTGTCCATGGGGTTGGCCATTTTCCTGTCTGCCAGGTCTTGTTGCAGATTTTTAGTAGAGCGTTGATCATGGCTTCCCCTCCAGCTTGAACCAACTCAGCTGGAATGTTGTCAGCCCCTGATGACTGTCTGTATCTGTGCTTGTGGGGGCAATGAGGACTTCTGGATCTCCTGTGGTTTTGTAGTTATACAGGTCGGAGCAGTATTCTAACCACCTGTTTAGAATATCCTGGTCATTAGTGAGGCATTTTCCATTTTTGTCTTGGATTGTTGAGCTTCTTCCCTGTTTTGTGCAAGTCAGGTCTTTCATCAGTTGATATGCTTTCTTGCTATTGTTTTTCTTGATGTTTTCTTCAATGTTCTGGCACTCTTCACCAATCCATTTCCTTTTTGCTTCTATCATGGACTTTCTGATTATTTTGTTGAGTACTCTATATTTTTCTGCTCTTTCGTCTGTTTCATTTTTCCTTTTCTTCAACTCTTTACGTTTATTGCATAGTTTAAGGGTGTTATTTGTGACCCAAGGTTTTTTAACTGGTCAAGAGTAAAATGGTCTGGTTCAGATCTGCCATCGGTGCAGAGAACGCAAAAATTTGCAAATAGAAAAGTGAACAAATGCATTGCAGCATCTACTGAAAAAGACATTATTGTTCACCAATTTCTTTGCTAGCAGCCAAAAAAGCACATGCTTTAACTGCTAAAAGAGAGAACTCTTTAATTGTCTTAAGTGAAAATTACAATTGGTGTAAATTCCACAGGCAAGAAGGGAAAATGTGGAAATGACGTTTAAACTTCAAACAAATGTAATTAGGTCACTGGTTGTGCAGAGCCCCAAGATCCATGTCTCCAAAACTCCATCTTTGCTGGGACGACTAGTGGCCGCTCGTTTGTAAAGCTGGGGAGGCCGTGTGCCGAATAAGAGATAAGCTAGACATCAGTGAGTTTCCCTAAGCAAGAAAGGCTAGCATTGAAGTGCACCACACTCATTAGAGAGTTTCCCTAAGCAGAAGGCTAGCATTGAAGTGCACCACACTCATCAATTAGTTTCCCTAAGCAAGAAAGGCTAGCATTGAAGTGCACCACACTCATCAGTGAGTTTCCCTAAGCAAGAAAGGCTAGCATTGAAGTGCACCACACTCATTAGAGAGTTTCCCTAAGCAAGAAAGGCTAGCATTGAAGTGCACCACACTCATCAGTTTCCCTAAGCAAGGTGCTACATTGATGCACCACACTCATCATTAGTTTCCTAGTAAGATAGGCTAGCATTGAAGTGCACACACTCATCAGTGAGTTTCCCTAAGCAAGAAAGGCTAGCATTGAAGTGCACCACACTCATCAGTGAGTTTCCCTAAGCAAGGTAGGCTAGCATTGAAGTGCTACCACCACTCAT